>PVIH01006532.1:0-110053 GCA_004025045.1 Sigmodon hispidus | reverse complement strand
TCTCCTCTCCTCTCCTCTCCTCTTTTCCTCTCTTCCAAAGGAAATTCCCCTCTGCTTGCACTTTGCTGAGTCTCAGTAGCTCTTGTTTGCTTGAAGGGGAAGCAGAGGCGTAGCAGTTTTGCTTCCTGTCCAGAGAGCCCATTTTGCTGGGAACACTTGCCCTGCCATTCCAGGAATAAGAGTAAACTTCCTTCTAGACTGGAGCTCAAACACAGTTCTTCAGTAGAAATTCAACTCAGCACTTTCTACATGGGTGTTAACTGTTGTGGTTGGGTCTCTTGTCTTCAAAGCTGTGTCTAGAATCATCCCATATTCGCCAGAAAAGGACTGCACCATATCTCTCGAGGTCTGAGAAGAAGTGGAATGGGAGGTTTGCAACATTATACATTGATATAATGTCTCCATAAGTAAAAAATAGCTTCCCAGAACCTGTATTACTGCTAAGCACAGAAATTGAGAGTGTGAGGACAAGGAATGAAGATCTTACTCTACTGAACTGAGAAACTGGTAATGTCTGCATTTGTGTGTGTTTGCATGCACATACATATTTTATGTTTCAAGTGTGTGGTTACTTGCTTTTACTCTATATAATTTGATCTTCATATATTCTTGTGTGATAAGAACTATTTCTTCTTTTAGAAATGAGTTGTGTAGAGAAACTGAGTCGAGCCGGAGAGATGGCTCAGAGGTTAAAAGCACTGGCTGCTCTTTCAAAGGTCCTGAGTTCAATTCCCAGGCAACCACACGGTGGCTCACAACCATCTATAGTGGGATCTGATACCCTCTTCTGGCATAAAGGCATACATGCAGATAGAGCACTCACATAAAGGGGGGCTGCTGAGTCTCATCTTGAAGGTTTAGATTCTGTTGGAATCCAGAATATAAACGCTTAGCCTGTTTACTATGCTGTTTATTTCTCCTGGTCTCTGAGAAGTTATTTTACTGATGAGAGAAGAATCAGACAGAAAACACTAACAGACAGGACACCCTGGGGGCAGATAAATTAGGTTCTCTGGCTTCTTGAAGGTGACACACCTCAACTGTGAGGAGTGTTTTTGCAGTTGCTGGGGCTTGGAGAAAGTTATGGGCTAAGATTTAGATGAGCATGACAAGAAGAGGAAGACCTCAGGACTACAAACCCCTGTAAACAGATATGAACTTGACTTCCTTCTAGAAGCTGTTGTCTGGGCTGTTTCTGCCACTCACCAACAAAAATCTGCTATAGTAGGTCCAATTTGAGCTTGAGGCTGAGAATCTCACAAATAAGAGATTATTTACAGCAACATCTGGATAATGGAGATAGTGTGTCGATTTCCTTTGTTCATTTTTGCAACGTACACCACTCACTTGTTCAGAAATCTGAGAAGGTGCCACATGGTGAGGGAGATGGCTGGGGAGATGAGACCCTGGCTCCCCATTCCTACCGCAAGTCAACAGCTACAGTCAACAGCTACAGTCAACAGCTACAGTCGTCCATCAACCCTGTTTTACAGATGGACAAGGAAGAGTTTAAAGTAACAAACAACAAGAAATGTAACTCAGAGTTCTTGGTGCCCAGTGGTTCATCCAGCAAAGCTTTATCATTTGTCTGTTACATGCCAGGCAGGTTGCAGAACTCTGGGGAGTCCAGGATACCTGACTTCTACATTTGAATTGTTACAAGGCCTAGAGCTATGTAAGAAGGTTCCAGAAAAATCTGAGAACAGAACAAGGGGAGCCCATTGCTTTCCTTCGGATTGGATGAACAGATTAGGGGCGGTCATACTGATTAGTGTCATGTGACCCAAGTTTTCTTAAATTTATTGGGATTTGCCAGGGAGATTAGGTGAAGAGGCCATTCTAGGCCAAGATAATAACTGTACTAAGAAACAGGAGTGTGCAAGAACACAACTTAATCAAGAAATAGCAAACATTTTTCTGATTAAGAAAACTACCCTTTATGAAGTATTATTCTGTGCCAGGCATTGTGTTTGGTGATTTGCATGGATTACATCCTGTAATGCTCTGAAGAATCCTGAAATGGATACACATGGGAAAACTAAAGCTTGGGATGGAGAAAGAAGGAGGTCACATGAGGCCTCACAGTTAAACAGGGATAGAGCTTGGAACTCGAGCCAGAGACTGTAGTCTTGATGGGGGTCAGAGTGCTATGTGCCTTGTGAGCAGATGGCTTTCAGCCTCTGGGTCATTCATTCTCACCCTTCCATCAGAGCAGCCAGATGTGCTTGCCACCACCCAGTTTCCTGATTCACTTGGTCTGAGGTAGGCTCCAAGGATATGTATTGCTCCCAAGTTTCCAGGCCATTCTGATTCAGCTGATCCAGGAATTTTCAGACCTACTATAAAGAGAGGCAGAGGAAAACCTTAAATGTTCTTTCTTCCTTCCTTCCTTTCTTTCTTTCTTTTTTCTTCCTTTGTTCCTTTCTTCCTTCCTCTCTTTTTTTATCATACCCACCACTGATCCCCCCTCCCTCTCCTCTTCCCAGTCCTCTGCCAGCTTTTCTTCATCCCATCCCCCCATCCATTCCCCAGAGAGTACCCAGAGGGTGAGTAAATTGGGTCTGGCATATTTAGCTGAGATAAGACCAAGCCCCTCCCCAGTATCAAAAAGCCTTTAAGTTTCAAAGGAAAGATCAAATTCGTATCATGCCGAGGGTTCTCTGTGTAATTACAGAGATGAGTCACAGGTTGAATCCATGAGGATCCACTGAAATGGTGCATGGAGGAGGTAGTGCTGAAGAAGTAACAAGGGGACCTCCTAAGGTATGTCTCAAAGAAGATGAAGAGTAGAAAGAAAAGTCTCTGCATGAGAAGAGAATTCAGTTGCTGACAGCACTCAGCAATCTCTGAGCAACAATGGAAATGGTTGTTCTTGGTAGCTTGAGTCTGTAGATGTATTGTCTGATCAGGAACAAGAGAAACAAGTATTTCATGGTTTCCATGAGAGGAAGCCAAGTTGGCAGGAAAGGCTGGTTGTTTAGGTAGCTGCATTTTGGATATGGCAAGTTGAGGTCCTCCTGTGGTTGTAATAGAGAGAGGTTGGGTTCCTGTGTTGTACCCCTGTCAAGCGTCTGCTAAAGACCAACAAGAGAGCTGAACTCAATGCAAATGCATGAGAGTTTTTATTTTTACAACAGGTTCAAAATGAACCTGGGTCGATACCCTTTATTCCAACACATCGGAGAGTTTTCAACCCTTAGCCTAGACGTGGGGATGTTTTAAAGAAAAGCTTACATAAGGGGGGTTGCTGCACATCTTGGCATTCCAGGATTGGGCAAAGAGGTATGGGATACACTAGCTACTGGCTGAACTTTCTGCATGAACCTAACTTTTGAATCTATTGGCTGTCAGGTACACTCCCAGACCTGGGTCCTGCCCTCAGACACCAACACCTCCCCTCTCCTTTCCAGAAGCAAAGCTTTGTAAGGATAAATCCATGCCTTCTCATTAGTGGACAGGACTAGGTGGGTTTAGGAGACCTGGCTTTTCGTCCTGGCTTGGTGCCATTGCTCTGCCATTTCAGAAATGTCACGTATTCTCTGTACCTCTTTTTCTTCTCCCCTTATCATCTTCAGGAAGAAAGATAATAGTACATTTTTCCTGCTTAAAGATACTGGGAAGAGGGGCTGGAGAGATGGCTCAGAGGTTAAGAGCACTGACTGTTCTTCCAGAGGTCCTGAGTTCAATTCCCAGCAACCACATGGTGGCTCACAACCATCTATGATGACATCTGGTACCTTCTTCTGTATACTGTATACAAAATAAATAATCTTAAAAAAAAAAAAAAGATACTGGGAAGAAATTATCAATCTTAGGTTGAAACTGCTGAAAAAAATAATGACTTTGGGTTAATAAGATGGCTCAGTGAATAAGAGAATTTACTGTTAAGCCTGATGCACTGAGTTTGATAGTTTGATATCTGGCACCCACATGACAGAAGGCAAGAACTGATTTCTTCTAGTTGTCCTGTAACCTCTACACTTGTGCTGACACACACACACACTCACACACACACACACACACACACACACACACACACACACACACACACACACACACGCTGGCATGGTGGTGCACACCTTTAATCCCAGCACTCAGGAGGCAGAGGCAGGCAGATCTCTGAGTTTGAGCCCAGCCTGGTTTACATAGTGAGTTCTAGGACAGCCAGAGCTACATAGTGGAGACCCTATCTCAAAAAGAGTAATAATATTAAAACATTTATGATGAGAGAGAGAGAGAGAGAGAGAGAGAGAGAGAGAGAGAGAACTTGTTAAAACACAAAAACAGAAACAATTATTTGTGTTATCTTTCTGCCTACCCATGTATATGTGCTACAATACATTACAAAGAAACTTCCAGGATGGAATCTTCTGCGAGGCTCTCCCAATGGATGAAGTCATGGAACCTTCTCTGAGGTTCTCCTAATGGACGAAGTCTTTCTGTTTTCTGGCCTCTTGAACATACAGTTGAAACTAAACAGTTAAATAGAGCTTTTGACTTTTGAAGTGTTTTATTATCAACCAGAGTTCGGATCAAAGCTGACTTCTTTTCTGGGGGCTAATTCTTTCAAAACCTCTTTGTTATGAATTTATTATGTTCAAGGTCTCAGGTCACATTGTTCTACATCAACTGCCTTAGATGGTTTTGAAAATTCTAGGCAAATGTTTTGAAGCTACCAGCTGTGTTCTTTATTTTAATCAATCTTAAGCCATTAACAAATAGATACATGTATTGTTTGTGTGTGTGTGTTCACGGGTGTGAGTGTGGATATACATTTGTCAAGTCTATGTGTGGAGGTCCGAGGATAACTTTGGGTGTAGAGAGATAGTCTCTTTTTTTTGTTTCTTGCTGTGTAACAGGCCAGACTGTATGTTTCTGAGGATTCTCTTATCTTTACTGCTATCCCAGGAGGAACACAGGAATTACAGAAACATCTCTAAGTCCACCTTTTTACATAGGTTCTGGGCCTCCAAACTCTGTTCCTCACACATGTGAGGCACATGATTTCCCACTGAGCCACCTTCCGAGCCATATGTATGTATTTATATATGTGTGTATGATGTATGTATTTATTTAAGTATACTTGAATTATCAATTAAAATACAAGAAGTAACTTTCCTGAGAATATATGTGGTCATGGTAATTGAAAAGTAGTCTTTAACTCAAAAGCTACACTCAGCACTCACTTGCCCTTTAGTTCTTGTATATGTTTTATTAACAGATATTTCCTCCAGCTCTCAGCTTTTATTTCTGCCTCCACTCACCAGAGCCTCCCTGGGGCAAGCTGAGCATCATCCTTTTTAAGCCCAACAACTATATCCATTCTGGACTGCTTGCAAATTGTATCCACACTACAAAGGGATTAGCTTTAAAATCTGATTGAACTCTACCTTCTTAAGCCTTCCAAAGGCTTTCCATTGCTACAAGGATAAAGATAATATCCTTCAAAAGGTTACCTTTGAAGAAGCACGTGATTGGCCTCCTTTAGCCTTGTTCTCTCTCTCTCTCTCTCTCTCTCTCTCTCTCTCTCTCTCTCTCTCTCTCTCTCTCTCTCTCTCTACTTAGTGCCCACTCTTGTTCTCCCAACCTTGTCAAGCTGGTTGTGTTTTGGTCATCAGGAATTCCACCTTCAACCTACACAAAATGTTTGCACCTTCTGGTCCCTCTATCTAGAATTCTTTCTCCTGTCTGAATCCAGTTATTTCCACTTACAGTACAGTTGACTCTACAAAGTCTTCTGTGGGCCCTCCCAACTAGGTTGAACCTGAATTCTGTGTTCTCAAAACACTACCAACCTCACTACACCCACTACAGTTTCAATTTTACAGCTACCTTTGTGTTGGGTTGAATGTGGAAGGCATGGATGATGTCTAGTTCAGTTTCCTATTACTACCCAGAACAATTCTTAGCATCCATAGAAGCTAATGAATATCAGAATGATAAATGGCTATTCACAGATTATTTTGGTGTGGAATTCTTGTAAGATTCTATGGGTAGTAAATGTAATACATAGACAGTTATAATTAAATTAAGCCCACTGGAAAACATGGCAGTATTGATTTCAGCTTTCAATTGCGTGATAATTAAGAGAACAAGCCCTCTTGGCATTTGAACTGAAGTTTGCTATTTCTCAACTGGCTAACTCCCGGGAACATATATTACCCATGAAACCTTGCTTTTGTGGTTTAGCATCTTCAGTCCCATCTACAGCCCAGAATTATGGAAGCAATGAGCCAGTTTGTTATTCTTTTAGCTGTCAAAACGTTCTACCCATTAGGTTGGGAAACAAAGACAGTTGTTCATTTTGTAAATTTTGAATTTTCTAGTAGTCCTCAGCCAAAACAAAATTTAAAGACAGGACATAATGACTTTTCAACTAGATTAGGGGAAATACGCACGAGTGTCATTTTCTAATGTTCATGGTGTTTTGTTGTAGTTACAGTTGAAACAGTACTAAGCCAAGTTAGTCAAGTCATGTCGAGTATAATGAAAAACAGGTTATAGACAAAGTTTTAGTGAGTTCCTGGCAGTTTGAAAATTGAGAGCGAGAATGACAAGTGTCCATCACATAGTTTTCAAAGCTCAGGGTCACGTCAACCCTTCTTATCCTGATCAGGGCCTGAGAACAAGGATCCATAGACTACTTTCATGAAAAGATAGACTGTGCATTTATATAAATGCAACTGCTATATTGCAATCGAGCAACACACTGCTGCTTTGTATAAACAGCAGAGTAAATAAATCACTGCTCTGCAGGTCACAGCTTCAAGATGATCCCTGTGCTGGAGCACCCCAGCTTGCTATAAAGGGACTGAAACTTGAAGTCCGATGAACACTGGACACTATCACTAATAGGCTGAAGTTACATTATGAATTAGGCCAAGCCATTCAACAAGTAAGGCATTTGGTAAATTAAGTTACTGTCATTTATTTGAATGTTCTTATTTGGGGTGTGGTCCTTGTATGACTTGTACCAGAATGACTGATTGTGCCCTTCTTCTCTACCCTCTAAATTCCCCTTTCTTCCCTCTACCCCTTAGATCTAGTGAAGCAGACTCTCTGGGGTTAAGGCATAAATATCACATTTTAATACCTGCCCCTGAGGCATCCTTATGGGCCATAAAGCTGGAGAAACAGAGTGATTTTTGAGGCTGAGATGGCCAAAAGATGTTTACCATGTTAGGTTTTTCTCTGCCAGAGGGCAGTGTTCTCTGAAATATGGCTGGCTTAATAAACCACACTGGACAAATGTAAAAGTCCTCTTTCTCTACTCTCTGTGCTGTATAGAGTTAGCCAGCCACGGATGTCTTTCTACCAAAATCTTAAGCACGATAGCAGGTGAACTTTCTTTCTTTCTTTTTCTTTCTTTTCTTTTTTTTTTTTAACACTTTTATTTATTTATTTATTTATTTGCCTTGGTATTTGCCTGGAACTGAAACTACAGACAGTTGTGAACTGCCATGTGGGTGCTAGGAATCGAACCCGGGTCCTCTGGAAGAGCAGACGGTGCTCTTAACCGCTGAGCCATCTCTCCAGCCCCCGAACTTTCTTTCTTATGAAAGTCTTTGGACTGTATCCAGTTATTGTAGGTGAATTTTTTGACCCATTGTTTACACTACTAGGTGTTATGGGTTTTCTCTGTTTGGGATAATGAAAGGTAATTGGATTTTACTGTTGATGAGATGTCAAAGTAGAGACTTTGACGATCCCTCTGTCCCCTAATCTATAATGAGTACTTTGCAGTAAAAATTTGCTTGCCTTGTGTCTTGCCCTTTAAGCCCTGCTGGGAGTGGAGGAGACATGAGGATTGCGGGGGATTTCTGGCTACAAGCCTGGCCCTGACTTCAATGAGATACTTTATCTCAAGAGAATAAAGGGTAGAATAATAGAACAGGATATTCAAAGCCCTCCACTGACCTCCACACATCTACACACAGAGAGTACGTGTACCCTCACATACATATGCACATATAAAACACACACAATTTGCTTAACTTTTAACACAATTTGCTAGATGGTATGTATATTTGTGTGTGTGTTTATGCGTGTGTGTATGTAAGTGCATATGTGTTTGCGTGCATACGTATGTGTTTGTATGTGTATATGTGTGCATATGTGTTTTTGTGTATTGCATGTATATGTAGGTATGCGCATGCATATGTGTGTATGTATTAACAAGTCTCTGACACACAATGACCTGGTGAAGGAGCAGTTCTTTGGCAGAATGGTTAACAGAAATAGTGGCCATTCTTGATCCTTCTGGATAAGTGGGTAATCCAGTGCTGTACAAAATCACACATGTACATGCATCACCTTGCTATCACAATTCTTGGCCTCTTGCTCCTGCACAGCTGCTTTACACTGCATAAAATAAAACAATAAAGTAAAAGCTGATGTTCAGTTTCTAAGCTGTATCCCCCCCCCTCCCCTGGGAGCACCTACATGGTACTAGAGGTGAGCTTCTATAATCAAATGTCAGAGAAAGTCTCAAGTTGCTGGGATCTGGAGGCCTGGGGAGGCTAGAGAGCAAAGGACGCTGTTTTTAGACCCTTTATAGCATGCAGCATACAATAGAATAACAGTGTGGACTTGATGATTTCCTTTTGGTTTACAGACACCCCCTCCCCCTAGGGGGGACGACCCCCAGCAGGTTTGCATCTTGAGATTGAATATAAACGCAGAAAAATCTTACATGGGGTTAACATCTTTTAGAAGGTTTGCTAAATAATCAACTCCAGATCAGTTTAGCTTGGCGTACAGACTAAAGCAAGAGGCTTATAGATAAATTCATAGCCTGCCCCCATGTGAGAGTGCAGAGCTAAGAGGATCCGGGAGAGCAACTGAATGTCTGGCAGGGTCTTTTCTTCTTTTCAATGGGCTGTTTACTAAATTCTAGAGTTTATAATGAAAGCCAGGCTTACTCTGCAATCCCTGTAAACAAGCCCTTGGCTTTTGTGCTATCAGGTTTTATGTGAGCAGAGCCATGGGGGCTCCCTTTGCAGTTGGTGCATGGAAGGTTCCTGTTTGTTTACGTATGCACATATGTGCTCTGCAAGAATGATAGTCAAGGGTCCTGGCAGGGAAAAGCCCAAAACAAGCCTTCCCTCATTTGAATGCTAAAGCATATGATATGTAAACGACTTTCCGATTTAGAGACTTCTAAATTTGGTGTGGTTGCCAAGCTGCTAAATTACTTAGGACAGAAGCTTCTACACACACGAAAGCCTTACAGGACGCAGCCTCTTCCAACTAAATGAGCATTTAACAGGAGTTCTTGCAGCCATTGCCATTTCCAAGCTAAATTCAAGGCTGACCAAGATCCCCCCTACAGTCTCTTATGCCTGCTTCTTACTCCCGCCCCCTACCCCACAAACAAATTCACCTTTGTCAGGAATGGGTAGAGACTGGAATGATGTTGTCTTTCCTCATACGAAGGACTTTATGCAGTCTAGCTGGCAGTCCCAGTATTTTGATAAAAGTTACTTCTGTAAAATTTAACGACATGGAGGGAAATAATGCTATCTCTTGTGTGAGTTGCAATTTTGGAAGATTCCATTGTGAGGGGCTCCCGAGGAGGCAGAAGTAGCTGAGAGTGTAGTTATATTGAGACGGGATCATTCCAACTGCTAGAAAAATAAACAAATGCGAAAGACAGAGAGATTTATTTGGTTTTGGTTTATAAATTGTAAGTTTTTTTTTTTTTTTTTCTTGTTAAAAAAGAACTGAAGTTGTGGGATTGAAAACATGGAATAATTACATAGCAATAGCTTCGAGCTGATGGGAAGTTCTGGGCAGTTCTGTTTCATTTTTATCGGATAAAATACATTTGGTTTCTCTTTTGACAAACCATGTATTTGTGAGGGAAGAAAAACGAACATGCACTGTTATTGGCCACGGCTACATAAGAAATCCCCAGTTGCCAAAGGATACCACATGAAAGTGTCCGTGTGAGGGGAGGGGCGGGCCTGGGGGTGGGGCCAAGAAGGATGTTGCCTTAAGCTTCCTATGCTCGGAGTTGCAATTTGTGAACTAACTGTGATGAAATCGAGCTCTGGACGAATCAGATGCGCCTGTCAACTTACCAGGTGGGATTGCTTGGAGTTAATAGACTGAACTCAGATTCCCGAACACAGTGCATTCAGGGCACGCAGAGAACACCCTGCCGAGGCTTTCCAAGAATCCCTCGGCATGGCAAGAAAAGGCTCTTTCGGGTCATACCAGGTAGGCGGAGGATGCAGTGAATGGTGAACTGCTCAGTCTCTTGAATCACTTCCATTTGAATTCGATTATTTTCCCTCCTTGTTCAAATCCAGACATCATCTGAGAATGCTTTTCAGAACTGGCAGCAGTGGGGTTGCTGGACGCATCCGAACTGCTTCCCTGAGATTTGAGTTCATCTCTTCCAGCTGTGTTTGATTTAATTTCTTTATTCTCTTAGGTAATATCCTTGTTCACTTTTGCCATCGGTGTCAATATCTGCTTCGGATTCACAGCAAGCAGAATCAAGAGGGCGGTAGAATGGGACGAAGGACCTCCCACAGGTAAGAGAAGCAGTTTTTGATTCTTTAACAGTATTGTGCAATTCACATTAACTTCTTCAGACATTTATCTTTCAAATGACCTTGAAGGGCAATTAATTTAGTTTAAGATTTCTCTGGCATAAAGCCAATTATGTCTATTTTAGTTGTACAGTATGCTGTTTTATTTTTAAAGATTTATCTTATGTCTATGGGTATTTTGCCTGCATGCTTATGCATATCCCCTGGAACTGGAGTTACAGAAAGTTGTGAGTTGCCATGTGGGTGCTGGGAATTGAACCCGGGTCCACTGGAGGAACAGTCAGTGCTTTTAACCACTGTGCCATCTCTCCAACCCCAAGTACGTTGTTTTAATCAGAGAGCTTTACTGTCACTTACTTCTTAATAATTGACTTGAGATTTTTGCACCCCCAAATTCGTAAATATTGAAAAAAAATGAGAAACTTTGTTCATAAATAAAGCCAGACTAATTGCATCGAGACCAGGTATTGGTTTAATGGTGGAGATGGATGAGACTGACAAGCTCCATGTGACACAGAGGGGCGAGACTGAGGGGTGTTGCCATATGCTGTAAAGTATATTATTTGCTACAAGAAACTTATATCCTAGGAGTGAGAAGAAAGGACATTGCTTTTGTCTTCCTTTCTTTCTCTCTTTCTTCTTCTTCCTCCTCCTCTTATTTTTACTCTTCTTCTGAGGTGTACTTTTTTTTTTTTAAATAAAACTTTAGAAATTTAAAACTTTGGGACTAAGATTTACGGAGAATAAGGAAACCCTCAAAGTGAGCTCTTTAGCGAGCTGCGGGAGTAGATCTGCACTCACTGTGTTTCTTCTGGAATAAGGCAAGGTGAGCCTTTGGAGGCTGACGCAGCTGCATTGAAAGGGGCCCTTTGCCCTGCACCCAGCAGAGTGTGCCTTCATAAAGGACCGCTTGTGCAGGCCCAGGGGGCTCTGCTGCCCCGATCTGAAGCAATGACTTGGTTAATTTCCTGGAAATTGGAGCTGCTGATGGTTTCAGAATTAAAAATTGCATTTGAAATGACAGGCACTGCAGGGGGCAATGTTTTCTACCCTTTCTCTGACATCACACGGAAGACATTACAAAACACCACCTGCCTTTACCATAAATGTGTGTTCTTATTAAACAAGCTATGGTGGGTTATTGAATCTTCCACATGGCAAGTTACTTCAATTAGGCTCGAGAAGGTTGGAATAGTAGGAACTCGGATGAGTGAGCTGAGGTGAGTTGTAGTTTGGAGGAAGAATGAGAAAACAGATCTTAAGAAATTGTGGCCCCAGGGAGCCAAATGGACAAAACTTCATTGTACTTCTCTGGGGCGGGAGGAGAGGGGTCACTGGGCCAGAAGAGAATGCTGTTTTTATTGGAGGCAAATGCCCTCTTTCTCACTCCTGCTAAGGCTGATTGTGACTAACAGACAGGGCCCTTGGTGGGGGCATGTGGCTCTGACAGCCTACTGTCTTTCCAAGGAGCCTAAAGGAAATTTTTTTTTTCTGCTTCCTTTAAATATTATTGACAGGAATAAATGCTGTTTCTTTAATGACTGTATTATTTTCAAACTTGATTTCTTTTTTTGGGGGGAGGACTGGGTCATGAAGGTCCCAGCCTGGCACCCTGGTCCATATTAGTAGTGCTATGGTCACAGGTAAGTCACTTGTAAATTATCAGCCCTCAGCAGTAAGGATCAGCTTAGAAAGTGTCTCTCTCTCTCTCTCTCTCTCTCTCTCTCTCTCTCTCTCTCTCTCTCTCCTCTCTCCATCCCCATTTCCCTCTATCCTGTTTCTTCTTCTCTTAAATATGTGAGAACTCTACCTGAAAAACTTGAGAAGTGTAGATTAAATGTATTATCCCCTGAAAATTACAAATTATTTCCATATGCTATAGAAAATAGATACTAGAAGGAATGTATTAGTACTACTTTTGGGAAACTAGTCTAGTGTATAGACTAGACATAGACTCATCAATTAGATAGCATTAAATATACTACAGAATACTTCTTGAATTGTTTGATAGAATCATTATCTTAAAGCTTCATAGCATCTAGTGGTAGTTAGTTCACTTATGCCTACCTACTTGCGTGAAGCATTGTCTTAAGATGCCAGACCCTTGAGTTTTAGGGTTTAGATACACGTCATCGATTTTCCTTCTGAATGTTCTTTTTGATGCAGCTTATCTGCTGCCTATCATTGGCGTCTATTTCTGCTTAAATAGAAAAGACCAAAGATGCCTTTTATAAACTAGAGGGAAGCATAGTGTAGATGGTTTTTATATCATTTTAAATACACTAGGAAGAGGGAAATCTCCTAAATAACAAGCGATAGCCTGTTTTGAGTATTAGCAAAACTTTTGTATCATAAAAGATTGAGTGAATTTTTTCTACATCTATTAAAGTACGAGTCAAGAGAAAAAAGCACCTCATTTTTTTTTTAAATAACACCCAGGCTTCCAAGAAATCTGTAAACTTATACTCAGTGGTACTAGGTGTTTCACAAACAGGAGAAACACAAAGGGTTTTTTTTTGTTTGTTTGTTTGTTTGTTTTTTGTTTTTGTAAAGTATACAGCGCCTGGTTTAGTCCTGGTAGCTCCTAGAGGCTCCTGGGTAACAACAGAGAATGTTTTGTATGCATGGGCACTCTCACTGCTGCACTGTGAAGTGAGATGTCTATTCCAAGGCTGTGGCCATGCAAAGAAACTTATAATTAATTAACCAGCACACTCGTTACCTAGGTATATAGTAAGGACCTAGTCATCTATTAGAAGCAGGGCGAAAGAAGAGTTCTCCCAGATCCTGAGATGTGTAGGAGGTGTAAAATGAGTGAGTTATAAAGTCCAGGAAAGGGACACCAAGAGACATGGACGGCAGAAATCAACTTACAAAGTAGATTTAAGTGCATTTTAATTGGATATCTTTGTTTTAAACATCTGGCACGGCCCCTCCATTTATCTTTAAGATGGAGAGAAAATGCATGTGAATGCAATTGTCTGACACTGTTGTGTGTGTGCATGTGGTGTGCCTGAAGTTGTGGAGGGTCCTGCATTACAGAAGTACCCAGGGAGACATGGGTACTCTATGAAGTAGAAGCAATGTGACACTGGAATAACAAAATGGGATTTGTGAGCTTGTGAATACTTGGCTAATAAATATCTGATAACAGCTCAGTTTATCATCATTTTTATTGGTTTGAAAGTAGTGATTAGAAGCACATGAGTGATGGATTTTCAAATAAATATGAAATGAAAAGCATAACTAATGATTTTATTAGAAAATAGAAAATTTTACTAGGGATGAGAAGGCTCATGTTCTTTGGTAATTTTAGGAATCTCACTCATTGCTGAGAGCAATTTAAATAACAGCCGGGCAGAAGGTGGGAAGATATAAAATGATGATCAGCCATCACCCAGAGAGGAAATCGGCTGATAGGGTATAATGTGTAGTGTGGCTTTATGTTAGATCGAACATAGAAACTGAGGAGTTTGAGTCAATGGGCTGAAATCACCTGAGTTAGAGTTCAGGAATGTCATAGATTTTTCAGTTCTCTGTTAAGTGGGGCTCAGTGTGGTGATTTTTCCGTTTATTTCTATATAACACAGAACTCCTATCAGGTTTATATATCTGAAATTTCAGTATGCGTTGTTCAACATAGAATTCTCTTTTTGTTTTTTCCTCAATTTTTCTTTTATTGAAAATAGATTCCTGTATAGAGTATATTCCAATTTCCCAAGTTCTCCTAGGCCCTCCCTGCATCCCTTCCAATCTGAATCCAGCCCCCTTTCGGTATCTCCTTAGAAAACAAATAGGCATCTAATAAATAAGATAAACACACCAACAAAACAGCATAGGACACACACACACATACACACACAGGAATCTCATAAAAACATATACAGACACACACAGGAATCTCTCTCTCATACACACACAAACACACACACAGAGGAATCTCATAAAAGCACATGATTTTAAAAATAGATGAAAGCCAGCAAATCTTTTAAAATTGTGATTGGGAAACAACATTCAAAATTTGCAGCCTGCACATAAAATTTGAAAACTCCTTAATGAAAAGTAAGGTATAGTCCTGAGCCTGAATGCCTGTAACCCCAGTTGTGGGGAGCCTGAGACAGGAAGGTTGCAAGTTCGAGGCTATTTGGGGCTACAGTAGACCCTGTATGAATCAATCAATCGAAGCAAACAGAAGATCTGGCTTTGTCAGTCAGATAAAGTGGCTGTACTGTGATGATCTGAAATTGTAGCTGAGTAGCTGCTTGTCACCTGAGAGTCAGTGATTTGATCATTCACCTAGAAGAAAAGTTTTGAAAGCAAAATGACATGATAAGACCAATGAGCCTAATGATAAAACCATGTCAGCAAAGGTGTACGGCAACGCTTTTGTGTTCTCTTTAGTTATAAGGCCGGTGTCTACATTTGTAGTTGATGGAGCTGATAACCTCTAACTGGAAGTGATGACTTGTTCTTATTTGCTAGCAGATTTGCTACTCAGATTTAGGCGATTCATTACATTGAGTACCATTTAAATGGTCACAAGCAGTGGTTCTCAGAATTCCTTTCATACAGTTCTTCATATTGGGAGGATGCCCCACAACCATATAATTATTTACATTACTATTCAGTTATTTACATTGTTACCTTATAGCTGTAATCTTTTCTACTGTTTTTTTTTAATTAACTTATTTATTTATTATGTATATAGTATACAGAAGAGGGTACCAGATGTCATTACAGATGGTTGTGAGCCACCATGTGGTTGCTGGGAATTGAACTCAGGACCTCTGGAAGAACAGTCAGCGTTCTTAACCTCTGAGCCATCTCTCCAGCCCCCATCTTTTCTACTATTAAAAATTGCAATGTAAATATTTTTGGAGATAGAGATTTGCCAAAGGGTTGCAACCCACAGGTTGAGAGCTATTGGTGTAAAGGTTAACCTCACATATCTGCTTTCTTGTAGTTTGGGAAGTCTTTCTACCTATGATCATATTGTGTTTATAGACACAATGTTTTCAGAGTACAGATGTATGAAAACTTGCCCAGTGAATCAGTTTATTTCTGTGTCCATCTCCATTTTTCATATGGCTCTATCCCACCTCCTCCTACCCTATGAAATCTAGTCCAGCAGCTATAAAGAGGAGAAGATAGAATGGTAGTTGCTTCCAGAAAGTTCTACATCTAGAAAGCAGTGAAGACTGACACATGGGTCTGCATATAAACTGAGGGTGCTTGCTTGTTAAGGGATAATAAGAAAGCACTCAGAAGAAAGAGGGAGGGGCAGCTTTGTCATGAAAGGATGATGAGAAGGAAAGACATACTGCCGAAGAGGTAGAGGACAGCGTCAGCCTAGTGGCATCCCAAATGCCCAACACATGTTCCAAGCCTTTGCTTGCATGTTACACTTGGGACAGGACACCGTCAGAAAGTAACTCGTCTGTTTTCTTGCTTTTGAGAGAAGAGATGGCTGTAATAGCCTACAACCTATTCTAGGTCTTTGTTTTTAGCAGACACCTGGGCTGAGCACCAAGGAGGGACTGCTAGGGAACATTGTGTAACCCTGCCAGGGGGCCCAACCTGTTAGGAGAAACTTATGTCCATCTAGCTTTAGGCTTGGCTAAAATACTTGATGCTTTAAATGTCACCTCTCTTATTGGCCATCTTCCAGATTCGAATTTTTCACTTAGCAGTGAGATAGAGGGAAATATGGTTGAGAGATAGGATGCAGTCAGTTTTGATAACAGCCCTAGTCATCAGCCAGGCTCTTGCAACTTGTCCAGTTCAATTGTTAGTACTTCATGGTTTGTATATGTCTGCAGAATAAATGATACAAAAGTCTTATAGCGTTCTCTCTCCCTCTCTCTTTGTTTGTGTACAGTGAAATGAAGTGTCCTCAAAAAGGGTTTTATTCAACCAATTTAAAGTAATCTTCCCTGTTCTTATCTGAATTCCAGACTTGAAAGAAAGAAATTATAATTTACATTTGCATTTTGTTAAACCATGAAATTATACTTTGGAGAGAAGGTGCACACAGTACTGATGCCGTTGGAGATTATAGTTGTATGTGTCCATTTCGACATTCAAAGTCCCTCAAAACTGACTTATATAGACTTGTAACATTTTCTTTTTAGAATTAGAGAACAGACTTCATCTCTGAAGTGAAATATCATCATTTGAAGATACAGATTAAAGGCAGTTTATAATTTCAATGTCATAGGAGTCCTGGCAAACCCCCCTTCAGACACACTTGTTCTCACTTGGGACTTGTGAATGCTTTTTGTTGACTTGCTCCTTTCATCTTCTGTATTATGTGATTTTTATGGATTTCTCAGTAATGATAGAAATTTTGGGATGGCAGCAGTTCATTGCCATTTCATTTTCCTCCCCTCAATGAGGTATGGAACTGAAGTGCTTATGGTCTTCTTATGATTGAGAACAAATACAGGGGGGCCTACATTGCAGAGCTCTGGCAGTGAAGACCTTTCCACTTTTGGCATCAGGTCAATTCTAATAAAAGGACAAGTCTTCAAAGGGTCTAGGGCTAGTGAGATGCCTTGGAGGGGAAAGATGCTTGCTACTTAAGCTCAAGAGACCAATGCACGAAACTCACTTAAAGGTGTAAGTAAAGGACCAACTCCACAGGATTTCCATCTGACTTCCACATGTGTGCCCCAACATGTGCACATGAACACAGGCACAGTATCCTCATGGATAGGATAATAATAAATGAAGCTCCCTCCAAACAGAACAAAAAAAAAAATCTGCCCTTAGGCTGGATGTAGGGAGAAAGACTACATCCAGAATTTTTTTTAAGCCAATATGTAGAGGTGACTTGTAGAATGAACAAGACTATCTTTATCCTGACAGCAGGAGACGGGATGGAATAGACCTTGGAAAGGCCAAATGAATTTTCAGTTCGAGCACTATTTTGCTTTTATTTTTTAAATATTTATTTATTTTTTATGTGTTCAGTATACAGAAGAAGGTATAGATCTCATTACAGATGGTTGTGAGCCACCATGTGGTTGCTGTGAATTGAACTCAGGGCCTCTGGAAGAGCAGTTGGTGCTCTTAACCTCTGGGCTACCTCTCCAGCCCAATTTTGCTTTTATTTATTGATGATTTTTTTCTGATTTATTTATTTATTTATTTATTTATCTATCTATTTATTTATTTATCTATCATCTATCTATTTATCTATCTATTTATTTATTTATTTGTTTATTTATTTATTTATTTATGAGACAGGGTCTCATTATGTAGCTCTGACTGTCCTGGAACTCACCCTGTAGATTATGCTGGCCTTGAACTCATAGAGATCTGCTGTCCCTGCCTGTTGGGGTCAAAGGCATGTGCCAATATGTCTGCTCTTTTCATTTTTCTTCCTGTCAATGTCAGTCTAATTCACCTCTGTCATCTGAGAATGAATTTTGACCCATTGCCTCTGATTCACACAGGAATTCATTTCTAACTGAGGCTGCTGACAGCCTCATCTTGCACATCTATATGAAATGCATTTCTACAGTCTAGATGCATTTTGACAGCTGTCTTCAATGGAAATCTTGGCAAGCAGGCCCATAACTGATAAGGCAAACTGTTGAGTGGGATGCAATCCTCTCCAAAGATGATAAGGGGCAAATTGAGAGAATGGCTCAATTTAAAAAATTGTTAATTTTTTGTTAAAAGAAATATTTATAAGGTTACATTGTTGGATAGGCAAAGAATGATCACAACCCAGTTTAGGATGTGTACCGGTATTTTAAAATAAAAAAGATCTAGAAAAGAGAATTTGATGAGGAATGCAGACATGGAGTATAGACAATATTACTGGAGGGACACCACAAAGACAAGAAGACAAGGCCTTCTGACTTCTCATTATCTTGGTTATTAGAATAGCTAGTATGTTTAGACACAGCTCACGGGAGTTATTACTACTTTGAATTTATTAGACAGCTAACGTTAGAATGATTCTATCCAAGTCCTACCCTTAAACAAAGAATATTCAATTACAAGTTTTACACTCTTTTCCCTTTTGCTATGTGGTTTTTCCTTTCTAGTTTTCCTTCTTACCTGCCACGGTTTCTTTTTTTTTTTTTTATCTGCCATAGTTTCTTATGGCTCAGCATGTACTGTTGATAGGATGTCCAAAATCCACAGGCAAATGTGGTTTTCGTAGCAGAGGTAAGACACCCATAAAACACTGCATTACAAACAGGCATGATTTTCTTAACTGAATTGATGTGGTTTGTATTTATTTCAACATCCCAGAATCAATTGTGAGAAAGTATTCACGTCTCACGGTCTAGTGAATCTGTTTGTGTCAGCTCAACTGATCTGATGCCATAAAGTCTAGGATGGGGTGATTCTGTCTTGAAGGGGACAGTTTACTAAGGGGTGAACTACATATTCAGATAAATGACACCGGTGCACCTAGAACTGCCATTTGACATCTGTCTCTTGCACCTTGCTTTTTCTTGACTTTAAAAGTGATATATATGCATTAAAGTGGTAATTTTCTAAATACAGAATGTACCAATAGCATGTCACAAACAAATCTGCCAAGATCTGTTACATATTTTGTGATACATATTTTATCTGCCTGCATGCATAGAAAATAGAAGACAGTGAACAAAATAGCCAGACAATTATTTGTGAATTTGTAAAATGTTGCAAATTTCAAACTAGAAGATTGTTTTTTGAAATTCTATTTTCAAACAAAATAAACTCTTACGTATTTGGCTTTATTTCCAGGCCTCATCCACAATATTGATGAATGTATTTTGTAGTATCAATCTTAATTATTTACCTTCAGAATATACTTTGCTATTTTGTCACTGAATTGCTTCTTTTGTACATATTATTTATTTAGGTTTTTTTTTTTTTTTTTTTTTTTTTTTTTTTTTTTTTTTTTTTTTTTTTTTTTTTTTTTTTTTTTTTTTTTTTTTTTGTAGGCTTGGTTGTCCTAGAACTTACATTGTAGACCAAGCTGGCCTCAAACTCAGAGATTAACCTACCTCTGCCTCCCAAGTGTTGGGACTGAAAATATGTGCCAGTTTCAGTTAGCTTTTTCTATTCTCTAAACGCCCTAGAATTCTGGGTATTTTTATGTGAGTGTATTGAATATTTCAGTGTAGGACAAGTTAGGGTTTTTATGGCATTGATGTTTTTATCTTTAAAATTGTGTGCCTATGACTTTCTAAAATTGTCTGTTTTCATAATGCTTTAGCATATTATTTTAAAAAGAATTTTATTTTTAATTGTGTGTGTGTACACATATGAGTGCAGTGCCCATAGCAGCTAGAGAAGAAGTCAGATGCCCTGGGGCTGGAATTATAGTCAGTTATGAGCCACTCAATATGGATATTGGAGACCAAACTTAAGTTCTCTGTAAGAACAGTATGTGCTCTTAATCACTGAATTATTTCTTCATATGTATTATTCAAGTCATATCTTGATTTTTTAATTTAGATGCTATGGTGGGTATACCTTCTAGTTAACTTTCAATCATACATTACCTACATATAATAACTTTGTCCAATTTTTATCTCATCATGTTCTTTTATTTATTAAACTTTGGTTGATTTGGGGGGTTAGATTATATCATATGCAAACAATGATATAGGATTTATTTTTGCCATGTGGTGTTTGTGTTCCAGTAATACTAGATTGACATGGATTTTAAGGTTCATAGAGATCATATGTGTTCAGACTGTTTTTTGAACACCACTCAAGTTTCCTTACAGTGTTGTTGGTAGTGACAGCTTTTCAGACAAAATTTTGCTATGCCTTCCAGGCTGGCCTTGAACCCTCTTGTCTATCCTTAATGCTTGAACTTGCTCAGCTAGCAGAATGGGTTTTTAAAATAGGAAATGAACTCTTATTTCAATAGCAGCACTAGCTATTACATAGGTATAGTACTAATAATCAAAGTCATGAGTAGAGTCGACATTTGTTACTCTGTCTATGTTTGGTATCCTGATATTACACAGGTTGTTTTATTCATTGCTCATTTTAGTTTGGACTACTTTTAGGAGCCTCTCACTTTGCAAATAAGGAAGCTGTGGTTTATGGAAGGTAGGCAACATGCTTGAGGGACCCAGGTAGCAAGCAGGTGCTGTAGACAGGCTTCTCCTCCAGAGATGGACTGCATTTCCATACCAGTTGCTTCCAAGTGCCACTTCTCCATTGGTGACATGACCAATCTCATAGCTGCTGTTTTTGCCTGTTGTTCAAATTGCAGTGTTATCTGACTCTCCATGGACCAACACATCCGGATCCTGCAAGGGTAGATGCTTTGAGCTTCAAGAGGTTGGACCTCCTGACTGCCGGTGTGACAACTTATGTAAGAGCTACAGCAGCTGCTGTCATGACTTTGATGAGCTCTGTTTGAAAACAGGTACGTGACTTCCGGATGCCTCTCACCTCCAGGGACAGGCTTAGCATCTCCTAGCTCTTAATGCACCTCTGCTTGGCCCTGTTCACATAGTGGAATACATTTGTTTCCTGAGTGACTGATGGCTGCATGAAGAATGCACTGTGTATGAATAGCTTGACTCAGACATTCTTGGTCCAGCCAGAGATGGCTCTTCCCAAGTGCAGGCACCGTAGGCTGGGTTTAAAAGCATTCGAGGCCAGGCCTTTGTCCATGCCCCTCGGTTCCATCTCCTCCTGACCACCTCATGTTCACTCCTAGGGTATGCAGCCTGCAATTGTGCACATTTTGAAGGTACTAGGTTTAAAACTCTACTTCCCTGATGTCTGTGCAAATGGAAAACATTTCTAGAATCAATGTGATGTCTTGTGCTCTGGGTAGCTCTGAAATCTTCTAAAATTTTCCTGATTTTATTTATCCTGTACTGGGACGGTCATTAGAACATATAAACTATTGAATGAGTGCATAAAAATCAAGGAAAAAGTATTCTTGGGGACTTTTGTCATTATCCTCTGATTTCCAAGCCAAATGTTTTTAGCTAGAACTTTTGGAGTATCTTGCACATTCACTACTATGCCTCTGCCCCTGAACAAAACCTCTTAGATTGACCTAAGAAAAATAGCAAGGACCCCTGCTTTGAACACTGGAGACTGATTTCTCAGCTCCCCTAACTAATTATTACTTCCATGTATGGGTTGTATTTTGGAAAGCCTAACTTAACCATTGTTGTGTGTCTGATCTTTTTAATGATAATATTGGAAATGATACATTGTTGCCTTTATTTAAGCCTGAGTTCCTGATTTCTTTAAAAGTCAACATAAACTCCCTTACTAATTAGGACTTATTTCCCCCACAGCCTGCAAACTGTAAGGGCTTCATTAGGTTACTTTTTACATAATGCATTTTCGAAGCTTTAAAATACATTTTGTTGTGCATTTCCTATGGAATTTCTACCAGGTTCTTCAGCTGTGGCTCCATAAGCTTATGAGCTGAGGCTCTTGTTAATTGAACTCATGAGTGAAACAAATGTTCTCAGAGCTCTTGGACTCTAAGACATAATTGCAAACCAACAACCTGTCTGCTTAGCACTGAAGATTTTAGAACATCTTATATTTCTACCATACTTTTGAGTATCTTGTCTGTGATAAGTCATGTAAACTTTCCAACATTCTGGTCTTCAAACTCCTTGTAAAGCTTGTACCCCTGATTCTAGCTTTGCTCTCTTTGAATGTAGCTCACGCCTTTCTTCTTAGTTTAATACAAACTATAGAAACGTTTTGTAAAATACTTTATTCTCTGGTGTCTAAAGTTAACATATGTTGAATACAGAAGAATCCAATGTCAAATAACAATAAAAAGTTGAAAGGAGAAAAGTTTTGAGGTTCTGCTATGCCATACAGGAAGCAAGCCTAAGATTTCAATATAAACCCTCAGTGGTTCACTCTCTCTCTGTTTAGCATGTCTGGATATTGTATGTATAATTATATGTGTATTTATATATACAACCATGAGGGAGACAAGATTGGTATCTATAAGTCTTTTAAAACACCATGTTTTAAATGGTAGGATAATGCTCCATCAAACAGTTGGAACATAATTCACTGACTGTTCTACCTCTGTCTTCCAATTGCCTACAAGAATTGCCTAGAATGTCATGAAGGGACAGCCTTGTTTCAGAACAGTGGTCCTCACCCTTCCTAATGCCATGACCTTCTAATACAGCTCCTTGTATCGTGGTGACCCCTAACTATAATTTTTTTCATTGCTCTTTCATAACTGTAATTTTGCTACCATTATGAATTGCAATGTAAATATCTGTGTTTTCTGGTAGTCTTAGGCAACCATTGTGAAAGGGCTATTCATCCTCCAAAGGGGTTATAACCCACATGTTGAAAACCACTGGTTAGAAGACCATTGCTTCTTTTTCTTGACTATACATCTTGGAAGATGAAGGCTTGAAGTGTCCAAGTGTACTTCAGTTCAGAGACACTTTCCTTGGTCATCTTGTCAGTAGCTCTTCTGCTGCATCATTTATGCCTTCCCATGGCTGAATGATATGTTGGTTCTATGCACGTGGTCCATCTTTCTCTCTTGGATGTGAGCTCCAGAAATATAGAGCTCTTGCCTTTTTTCTCTCACTAAACCCTTATCACCCAGAGTGTGGAAAATGAGACAGACAGATTATGGGGAAAACTATATCCATGGATTAACCATGAGAACTTTTTATGTTACAGTCCTCACTTTTAAGAATCATAGTTCATCTCCAACACTATTCTAAGGACATTTCATAAGTATTCATTGAGCAGCTAGAATGTGCCAGTTAGTCTCATTGTCTTGTAACTGAGGCATCTTTTATTGGCTAAGAAATCAATTAAAGAATGACAATAGATCTGGGATTAAAAAGAAAAGGTTACTTTTTTGAAAGCTTCTTTGAAGTATTGAGCCCTGAGCTAACATTCAGGCAGGAGTGCAGCCCCTTTTAGAGGCAGGGCTCTTTATTATGTAGACCACATTTTGGTCAGTTAGGATTTTGAGGTCATTAATGCTTCTTTATACTCTTTCTCTGTTTGTGGTACTTAGGGCAGTTCTGGAAGGGTGGGGATTCTTTGACTTTCTGGGTTTTATTTTTCTATTTGAGCTCAGTTGTGCTGTGAGTTTTCCCTCTGCTTTGAAAAATTAGAAATTCATCCTATCTGTAAGTTCTCCAAATGTCTTCTTGGCCTCTGGCTGACTCAAGTTTCACAAACAGATTAAATGATGTGGGCTTCTGGCTCTTTTTGTTGGAACCCCTTGTAAGCAACTGTGGCCTCTTTCATTCGGTTTGTATGCAGCAGTGAGAGTGTTTCACTGTGATGATTTCAGCTCGTGGCTGGGAGTGTACTAAAGACAGATGTGGAGAAGTAAGAAATGAAGAAAATGCCTGTCACTGCTCAGAAGACTGCCTGTCCAGAGGAGACTGCTGTACCAATTACCAAGTGGTCTGCAAAGGTACATGGTTTTAGGCTATCCTGAGAGATTCAACACTGGGCATGCCCAAGACATCTTGAAATGCCTGGATATAGCATCTTATGTGTGGGGGTTAGAGGCGAGGAAGAGTTTTTTTTTTTATTTACTTATGTTATGTGTATGAGTGTTTTGCCTGCATGAATATAGATTGTACCATGTGTGCACAGTGCCTGTGGGTGTCAGAAGAAAGCATAAGATTGCCTGGAACTGGAGTTATAAATGGTTATAAGCCACCATGTAGGTGTTAGAAACTAAACTTGCATCTTCTGAAAGATCAACAAGTATTCTTAACCACTTAACTTTCTCTCCATTATAATTTTATGAATATGAGTGTTTGCCTGCATGCATGTCTGTGAGCCACATATATGCCTGATTATCATGGAGGTTGGCAAAGAGTGTCAGATTCCTTGGAACTGGAGTTATGGATGGTTGTAGATGCTAGAAACCTGAACCCTGGTCCTCTACAAAAATAATATGTACTCTTAATCACTGAGCAGTCTCTCCAGTTTCTAAGACATAAGTTTTTAAAATAAACTGTATAGAATTTGTTCTTTGATAACTTTTATGCATTATATATATAGCGCTTCCCATTTGCTATAACCCTCCACCCATTCTTATTCCTTCTGCTCCTGCTCTCCCCTTCCATGTAAGTACATTCCCCTCATTTATGGTATTTTGTTTTGTTTTGAGTCCCACTGGATTTGACCACATCCAACCTTCGTTTTAATTGCTCCTCCCCTAGAATTCAGTAGGTCGCTGTGGTTCCCTCCTAGGCTGATGCTTAGGTAGATGTTGCCAGCCTCCTTTGTATGCAGACCCATTGCAGGTACCTGCAGCTGCAGTGGGATTCGGAGTGCACTGACCATGCTATGCTCAGAAGACAACATTTTACAGCTCTTCTCCTTATCTGGACACACAAGTTCTTTCCACTTTTCTTCCACAATATTACTTTAGCCTTAGAGTGGGTTGTGGAAATGTTCTATTTTAGGGGTGAGCATTTATCCAGGAAGACCCACCTTAAGTGTGAGCGAGTCCATTCTCTAGGCAGGGCCTTCTGGACTGTATACCGTGGAGTAGAGCACTAGCATGCTTTTTTGCTTCCTTGCTTTCTAGTTGTGAACAAGATGAGACAGGCTACTTTAACTCTTCAGAGCTACCTTACTTCCCCCTTCCCTGGTGGACTGTCCCTTAATACATGAGCTGAAATAAACCCTTTCTTTGGAGTTGTTATTTTCAGAGTGTTTTATCATAGCAACAGGAAAAGAGACTTTGTGGTAAAGAGTAAATCACAGAGTCATTTGAAGCATTGGAGCATGACTTTTGTTCCCAGTGGATGTACGCTGTTTGCCAAGGCCCTTGCAGCAGCTTAGGGCTGGGGATGCTTGCTGGAAAGACAATAAAGCATCAACAGATTGGGTTACACCCAAAGTCTTATTTGTATGATATGTATATGCATGTGTGTTGATGGTAGAATATGATGTTTTTATGACCCGAATGGTAAGTGGCCTGCAGAAAATATAAAAGAAACAGTTCCAGATTTTAAGACACTTAAGGAAGCATGACAGGCCAGTTAGAGATGCTTAAGGAAAAAAAAAAAGCCACCAATTTTTAGCTATAGATTATATCACCTCTTATTTCCTAAATTAAGTCCCTAATCTCTGACACAGAATGTTTATGAAGTGTTTCTGTTAAATGATTTCAAGAAAGGGCCAGCTGGCATGTTCACAAGACCCTGGATTAAATACCCAGTTAAGAAAAAGAAAAAAGACTTCAGGAGAAAAAGGAAGTCATTTCTGTGAGGTGTAAGTGGATCTGAAAACCTCCCTTCCTGCTATGACACTGTAATGTGCTCTGCTCTAACAGTTATACTTTTATTTTGAAGCATAACCTTCATCAAGAATTTATTTCTCCCTCCCTTTTAATCTTTATATAGTAAATATAACAGGAAGACATAAGGGCTATTAAGAGGGAAAAAAAAAAAGAAAAACAGAAGAAAGGTCCTGGATACCATCAGTCACTTGATCATGACAGTTTAAGGCCATTTTTGGCGGCCTGAATTCTGATTTCAGTACTTTAGTGAGCCTCCTGTGGCTGCCCTGAGTCACTAATGCTTGGTAAAGAAAATTTAGCTTCCTTATTAGCCTACCTGGTCATCCAATAGCCAGATGGTCTGGACCTTGGGAGACTTCCAAGTGTTCTATACATGGGAGAAGTTTCTGTAAGATACTGGCCACAACTTTTATGCCAGTTCAAGACAAGTAAGTTTTTCTTTTTTAGAGAAACTTAAGGTAATTTCTTATTGATTTTTTTTTTAATAATGCCATCTACGTATTTCTTGTGTTGCGAGACCATTTTATAAGATAGTTCACAGTTCAGAGGCTGAAAATCCTGTTTTGGAAAGCCCCACCTGATCTCTGATGATGACTGTTGGGCTATGTTGTAACAGGGCAAATTCTGTCATAGTGAAGATATTTCATTCCTGTGGGAACTGATGAAGTCCTAAGAGACATGCATTTATCTCTTTTGACAATGGTACTCCCACAACCTAGTTTCTTCCCATAGGCTCCATCAAAGAGTCTACCACTAAAGTACTGCCACACTGGAGATGGGTATTATATCCCATCAACTACTGGGTATAAACCACAGCAGAAGTCCAATTAAAGAACAACTTCGGCCAGGGGCATGATGGTTCAGTGGAAGTATGAAGACCTGAATTCAGGTTCTCAGAATTCACATAAGAAGCTAGGCAAGGTGATAGATGAAGACAGCAAGATTCTGAGGGCTCACTGGCCAGCAAGTCTAGCCTTCAGGTTCACTGAGAGATCTTGTGTCAGAAAATCAAATTGATAGTAACACAAAATGAGACCTGACATGGACCTTTGGCCTCCACACATGCAGAACTTATGTTCTCAGATCTTGATGCAAAGTGAGAGTGAAAGAGCATAGATTTTTATTTATTCAGTACTATACACATGCTCATCGGGAAAAAGTCTCTTGCAATTTTCCTTGTTATCTTTGTATATTAATAGCATAAACCTTTTCTCTATCTGAAGGGAAGTTCTGTCATGCTTTCTATGGCTTTGAGATCTTTAGTGGCTGGGGAGGGAGAGAATGTTCCATCTAATGACCAAACAGTTTATTTTTGGAGGGAAACAAACATGAAATCTTGTCCACTGACGCCACTTTTTTTTTTTAAATCTACAAACCATTTAGGCTCTGAAAGCTGAAATAAACAGCATTTGAGGTTATTAAATCTTAGCTTTCCCACCATGTATGGGTGTACTTTAAGAGCCAGAACAGACACTAGACTTTATTTCAGAATTTCTTTTTAGATGGTGTCCCAGAAATGAGTCCCAAACAGGACCCAGGTTCTGGCATTATGCTCCTACACTCCGGATGGCTTCTATAAATAGACTTTGCAATAAATGTTCCCATTTTTCTTTGTAGGAGAATCACACTGGGTAGATGATGACTGTGAAGAAATAAAAGCTCCTGAATGCCCTGCAGGGTGAGTGTAGTTTGTCTTATATGAACTATTCCATGTTTCTTGATAAACCATCATGAAGAATAGATGGGTAAATGGCTACAAACATTGTAAGACGGACATCCACATCGACACATAAACTTGTATGAGTTCTTATAAATAGGTTGCCAGTCAAGTCATCTTGAATCTTTAAAAAGTAAAACAAGACACATTTATGTATTTGTGTGTGTGTGTGTACAGGATGTATATGTAAACACTTGTGCCAAAGTACATGGAGGTCAGAGAACAGCCTTACGGAGTTGATTCTCTCCTGCCTGTACATAGTTTCCGGGGATCAACTCAGATCAACTCAGATCAGCTGAGCCATGTCGCCAGCTGTCAGTCCTATCTTGGAGCTTTGATGTTCTTTTTTCCTTCCACTTTCTCCCATCACGGCTGTACAGCCTGGAGTCTCAGTGTTCATTGTGGTCCACTTTGGTGAATCTGCTGATCACTGAGGGATGCGCTTCCTCCAGTGATTCCCTGACCCACTGTGCCTTTGTTAGCAAGTGAGGAAGGGGAAAGGAAGGAGATTTTAGAATCTCTAAAAGCTGTCATCCAAGAAGAAAACCCCTACCAGATTTGACAGAAACCCTCTATTCTGCTAACAGGCTGCCTTGCTGGGGATAGCCAAATTCAGTGTCACCTAACAACTCAAGTGTGACAAAAACCGGGCATTTATGCCTTCCAGGAAACTGTGCAGACTTCATGGGCCTTTACAATGCTTAGCACAAGATACATTTTTAACAAATAGGTTTTCATAATTTATTTAGTCTTTCAATGTCTATATGTATATATTTTGAGATGCAGAATTTAAGTGATTAGATATCTTCATTATTCCTGCCTTTTATAAAATCTTAATTAGGCATAAAAGGAAAGAAAAATAGACATCTAAACACTTAGGATGTGTGGAATGAGATGAAACAATTTCTGACTGTTTTATATATGGCCCCTTTTAATGTCTTACTTGTCACATGACTTCTAATAGGCTCAAGCTAAGAGTTGCTAAGTTTCAAATGGTCAGAAAGACCTCTGCACATAGTTCAATATTCTGTAATGACTGATGACTACTCCCTTAGAATAATACAGCACCATTTCATCCATTCTTGGCCTGGATTAATGGGTTTGTTTTAAATCTTTCATGATTTAAATCACCTTGGAAACAATTTTACATTAAACTTGAAGGAATGTTTCTATGATGCTTAGGACTAGTGGAAAGAATGTTATTGCTAATTTTGCATCACTCATATAGTCAGTAATTCACTAATATATTTGATAAGTATTTATTGAAATCAGACATGGTGGCACATGTCTATAATGCACTGAGGCCAAGGCAGGGGGACTGTGATCTTAAAGCCAGCCTAGTCTACATAGCAAGTTCCAGGCCACTGTGAGAAATCTAGATGACTATAATAAGATATACAGAGTGTATATATAAATGCAAAGGAGGTAGGTTTTAATATCATGAAGGAATTTGGAAGCATGGGCAACTAATATCATAGAAAAGGAAACTTTGACCTGAGTTTTAAAGAATGTTTAAAAGCTTTTCTGGTTACAAATGGAAGAAAATACACACTACACATGTACACAATACATACATATATTTAACTGTTATATAAGGTCCTTGTATAATAAACAACAATAGAGTCAACTACTTTCTCTTGGCCATGGTGTCTTTGTCAACTTAACTCTGAATTATTTCCCTCCAATGTTATGTGCTTGGGGGGGGCCCAGGCTTGCCCTCCTTCCTCCCTTCCTGGGTCTTCCTGGAATTGATTGGTCCCACTGTGGACTGTGTGTGGCAGTAGTTTCTCTGAGCCTTATTATGTTATTGCTTAAGGTTTGTTCGCCCTCCATTAATCATCTTCTCTGTGGATGGGTTTCGTGCATCGTACATGAAGAAAGGCAGCAAAGTGATGCCCAACATTGAGAAACTACGTAAGTCATTTCTCCACTCCATGTTCTCCTCTGTCCTTCAGGAGAGTCCTGCTCTGCTACAGGCTTCTAGAGCCACAGAGCCTCTGTCTGTCCGCCGCTCATCCTTCCCTCCTTCCTTTCTTCCTCCTCCTCTTCTTTCCTCCCTCCCTTTCTCTTCTTCTTTCCTTCCTTCTTTCTCTCTCTTTTTTTTTTAAATATAAATTTGATTACTGAAAATACAAAAGGAAAAGAAATGTGTCTTTCATAGGTAAAAGAATGAATTTTGTCCACGAAGTGGTTCTGGATAGTCTCCTTGTCCTGATAACTCATTTTCTACTTCCAGGGTCCTGTGGCACACACGCTCCCTACATGAGGCCTGTGTATCCCACAAAAACCTTCCCTAACCTATATACTTTGGCCACAGTAAGTATTTGTTTTCAAGTAATGTTTATTGGTCTGATTTAACCCTGGAATGACTTGAGAGTTTATTTCATTTTTAATGATGAATATACTTTAATTTTAAAAAGAAGATTTGTATTTCTAAAATATATTATTTGGGAATTTCATACAGCACGTTTTTATTGTATTTTTTCCTGTCTCTTGATTCCCAGACCATCTCCCTTCCCTATTCACCCAACTTCATGTTCTTTTTCTCTCTTAAAGAAGACAAAAATCAGAAACAAAGAAAAAGGTTACTTAACATAAAGTCCGACTTGGTGTTTGTGCGTGTGCGTGCGTGCGTGCGTGTGTGTGTGTGTGTGTGTGTGTGTGTGTGTGTGTATGTGTGTGTGTGTGTGTGTCTCACATGTACACACGTGGAAGGTGGAAGTCAGGGAACCACCCGAAGAGTCAGTTTTATCCTTGGATCTTTGACTTTAAGGTCAGCCTGATCTGCAGACAGAGTTCCGGGGCAGCCAGGACTACATAGAGAAACCCTATCTTGAAAAATTAAAACCAAAACAAAAGCAAAAAGATGAAAAACTCTGTTTGCCTGGTATGGCGTCACATGCCTTTAATCACAGGCAGAGGCAAGCTGATCTCTGAGTTTAAGGCCGGTCTGGTCTACAAAGTGAGTTCCAGGACAGCCAGGGCTGTTACACAGAGAAACTCTGTCTTGAAAAACCAAACCAACCGAACAAACAAACAAAAACCAAAACCAAAACCAACCAAACAACAAACAAACAAACAAACAAAAATCCCCAAAACTATATTCTTTAATATTTAAAGAAAATCTTTTTCTCTTCATTTGCCTCCATTGTTCAAAGTAAGTGACATTCACAGCTTGTGGGTGACTAAATTGTGTTTTGAAATTAAACTTGAAGCCTTTTCAAGTGCTGTTCTTACTAAACTTCCCATTAAACTCTGAACTTAAGAGGTGCCTTAATCATTTATTTTCTGAATTTTCAAGTAAGAATGTTGATTTCAGGGCTTCGGTGTTTGAATTTTCAAACATTCCAAACACAGTTTTCTATTAATTGTTATTGCTTACAAGTTCTTAATTTAAAGAAGAAATAGAACCATAAATTGAGTCTCCTTTGGAGACAGGTATCTATTCTTTTTTTAAAAATATTTATTTTTATTTTATGTGAATTAGTCTCTTGCCTGCATGTATAACTGTATAAGGGTGTCAGATCTTAGAATTATAGACAGCTGTTATGAGGATTGCTGGGAATCTAACTCAGGTTCTCCAGAAGAACAATTAGTGCTCTTAACCACTGAGCCATTGCTCCAGCCCATATCTATTCTAAATAAAGTAAAATTGCTTATTTTGTTAAGTCTCAGCAGTCAAAAAATCCAGTGTTATATTTCTTATCATTATCTTCTATTACTAAAATGACTTAAAACTACCTACAAGTAGGGTGTAAAACCAGATTAAAAGTCGAGGCTATATGTATACTACTTGATTTGGGTAATTCAATATTATCATAAAATTCTCTGTGATAAAAATTTGATAATAGAACTAAAATATGCAAATTATTACATGGCTATTTTAACAATAAAATTGTTCTTATACAAAGGGTTTATACCCAGAATCCCATGGAATTGTTGGCAATTCAATGTACGATCCTGTATTCGATGCTACTTTCCATCTTCGGGGGCGAGAGAAGTTTAATCATCGATGGTGGGGAGGTCAACCTGTAAGTCTCGAATTCTGTGTGTCTGTGTTCATTGAAACATGTTTTTCCAAAATGGGAATGTTCTTATCTTTTGATATTGCATTTGTATGTTTGTATATATGTATATTTTATATGTGTATATGTGCGTCTATATAGTATATTTGTATGGGATGTATATACATGTGGGTATGTCATATGCACATATATACACATACAAGCATCTATGTATGTACATGTGAACATAACTTAGGACCATAAAAGTGTGAGATAATAAAGTACTCCTGGGATGATAGTGGTGTAAATCCATTGTGAGTTGATTATCAGAGCACCATGAGGAAGGTACATTAAACTTGGATATATAATATAAAAGAAAAAAAAAGTGATTTTTTTCTGATATTTTGAGCCCAATGACATCATAAGTAGAAATAAGAACAGTTGATAGAGAAAAGGAATGGATTGCAACTCACAGGAAATTTATAGATTATTTTAAATACATTTTGATCATAGAACATTGATGTAATAACTGGAATTGTACCTTAGTACTGAGGCAGAATTGACCACTTTGAAGGAGATCCTGCTGTGGACCTCAGACACTTGGGCAGAAAATCAAAAGGCTTCAGGCGGCTTCTTCCAGTGTTTTTCCTGTGACTGCGTATGGTTAGGTAACCTGCTTTGGTCAGACATGAGAAAAGCAGTGACATAAAGCCATGGTTGTTGACTGTGTAGAACTGGGTTTAAGAGTACAAACTGTGGGCCAGAAGGCCCAGAATCATCACAGGAACACAGACTAGGGCACAGTCAAAAGATGCACAAAGAAAGAATGGAAAGCAGTTTCATCTCAGGCTCTCTGGAGCACTGGTGAGGGAGGAGACTTGTTCCACCTTTGTGCTGTCTGCCTAGATGTGAGATGAAGGCAGTGGTCTCACTCATCCTACACAACCACCATGCTGAGACAGCCTTGAATCTGGGCATTTGTTGCCATAGATGGGCAGAATAAGAAGTTAGAGATGTTTTCCTAAGGTATCTCTTTCTGAGAGGTCATCTGTGATCAAAATATTCCTCTCAGTTAATAGGTAAATCACTTTGCAAGGATAAATGTAGGCTTTTTAAAAAATAAACACTGACAGACTTCCTGCATGCCCGTAGAAAAGGCTCTTTATGATAGATGTTCTGATTTTTTCTGTTTTTATTCAGGCTGGATTCCCAGAAGTCTGTGATGACTTAGTTTGTGATCCCAGTGAAATTTGTTGACAGGGTGGATTTTACAAGTTTATGATAGAGGAATATTTTATGAGGAAATGAAATGATGGAAATGTGATCTCTATCATCAGACTATTACTAGTTGGTCTTCAGAAAATAATTTGATTATGGAAACGAACTTGCCTGAGGAACCACAAGGGATATATGGAGATAAATGGTAATCCGACCTAATCAGATCACTTTACACATAGGTTAGCATTAGTCAGCAGCAACGTCCACAGATTCATTACCGCATATTCATTAATCAGTCAAGAGAATCTGCTAACCTGTCCCATTAAGTCAATTCTCTGTTCTGCTTTCTTGGCCCCACTTCCTCCTTAGATCTCAGTGTTGACACATTTGACCAAGTCTCCTAATGCTCCCCAAGATTTGTGCTGAAACTGATTGTTTCTCCCTGTCTACATGATCAAGACAGGTACCATGAAAATGCTACGGATGGATCGTCATAGCAATATTTAAGAAATCCATTGTATTGAAATCTGACCTATACAAAGAGCTTACAGACAAAAACTATAAGTAACTATAGACCAAAGCAGAACAGAGAATTGACTTAATGGGACAGGTTAGCAGATTCTCTCTACTGATTAATGAATAATCTGTGGACTTTGCTGCTGACTCATGCTAACCTATGTGTAAAGTGATCTGATTAGGTCGGATTACCATTTATCTCCATATATCCCTTGCGGTTCCTTAGGCAAGTTGGTTTCCATAATCAAATTATTTTCTTAAGACCAACTAGTAATAGTCCGATAGAGATCACATGTATGTAAACCTCTTAGAAACTCATAGACTTTATAAGGTCCTCAGTGAAAAAAATTAATTTGAGTAGAAAAAATTATTTATAAAAATCTTAGACTGGTAATTTGATTTTGTTCCATTCATATTTTTCTGAATGATGAAGCTATATAGGACATTTGGCTAATAACACAGAGGTTGGATGAAATGATGACCACTTTTGTCTCTGTTTAAAACCCAGCAGATGAGATTTGGGGTATGTTCATGTGAAATTCTAAATCTCCATAGTAAGTTTTCCAAAAAATAATTTTCATAACTTAACTTCACCTTTAAGAATGTCTTAATTTGGGTTTTTATTGCCACGAAGAGACACCATGACCATGGCAACACCTATAAAAAATAATAGTTGTGACTCAGAGTTTCAGAGGTTCAGTCCATTATCATGATGAGGAGCATGGTGGCATGCAGGTAGATGTGGTTCTGGAGGAATAGTTGAGAGTCTTACATCATGCAGGCAACAGGAAGTCAGCTGTCACAGTGAGGGAAGCAAAAATACATTTATGAATTAGCAACAGAACAATTTTATGATTTGAGGGTCACCATGACATGAGGTACTGTATTAAAGTGACAACATTTGAAAGGTTGAGGACCACTTAAGGTACTTAGGATGAACTCTGCTCCCCAGCTGTCCTTGAAGAACTTAACCAGGAAGTGTTTTTTGCAAACCAGGCACTAGTCTCTTAATTCATTCCAAATTTTAGTTGAACTCTGTCTTAGAGTTTTTATTGCTAGGATGAAACACCCTGACCAAATGGCAAGTTGGGGAGGAAAGGGTATATTTTTTTGCTTCTTTTGTCAAAAGAAAAGCACTTTTTTTTTTTTTTTTTTGGTTTTTATATTTGTCCTCAAATTTGTAATCCCCCAGTCTCAGCCTGCTTACTGTTGGGATTACAGAGAGATAATACCATTCCAGACTAGAAATGCACTTCTTGCTCTTCAAATTGTCTTAATAGTTTATGTTTTATGTTTTTAAAGTACAAGTACGATTCCAACAGAAAATTTACAGAAAACACAGAAAACTGATTTTAATGGCATGCACATGTATTCCTTGTACTGGAGAGGTAGAGGCCAGGAGGAGGAAGATCTTCAGTTAGTTATGTGATAAGTTTGAGACCAGCCTAGTCTAGAAATAACCCTGCCTGAAAAATTAGATTCTGATTTTTGTCATGAGCATGACTTATTGTCAACTCCTTTTAATATCATACGTTAATGGGCTTGCCAGTTCACTCAGGAGAGCCAGGGGTTGGGGTAGGGCCTTGGAGCATCCTGAAAGCATAGAATATGAGCACAGCTCTCTGTTCTCCTATCCTGGTCATGCTTAGCAGGATGGAACTGGGCCAAGCCAGGTACCTGGGAAGCTCCTCTGAGTAGCCCACACACAGCTCCAGTCACCCTTTCTGCATTTTCATTCTCGATCTTCACATGGACCGTCAACCTTGTTACTATGGTTACTTGTCATCTTCACACTGTGTTTGCATCCTTCTATTACTGTGAATCCTTCTGCTGTTGATCTTGTACATGACCTAAACTCTATCCCCAGGGCTTCCCATTGTCCAGATAATGCCAGCGTCAGCATGAGATCTACGCCATAATTCTTGAAAATGTAGGTCATCATTTGAGAAGTTCATGTTTTGATTCTTTTCCTTTAGCAAGCCCCAGGTTGACCTTATATTTTTTATATATCAAATACTGCCCAGTACAGTTTCCTTGGAAACAGCAAGGCAGTAGCTTTTCCAGGAAGTTGTTTGGATATGAATACAGTGAGGCTATGTCACTGGAAATAAAGTAAGTATAAACAGTGGTCTCATGAGAAACAGGCCTCTTTAGGATTTGGCATATTCTTGAAGTTGGCACAGGTGGCCCTTAGTTTGAGTCCATCTGCTGTTGATAGGAGTGCTGAGGCCAGGCTAATTTAAAGTCTAGGATGTATTATAAAACCTGATTGGAGTATACCAGGGTTACATGTAAGGTGAAAGGCTGCTTCTCACTGTGAACTAGTCTAAGGGGAGACACTGAGAGCAACCTGAGACCCCTAATTCTTTGAGTCATCCCAGAGAACCAGATGTTCTGGATCAGAGAGAACCATGAGAATGAGTGAAGCATGGACCTCCTCCCTCCCCTGACTAGTACCACAGAAATCCTCAGATCTGCAGATGCTTGGTGTCCTGCTTTATGGCTCTCTGGTTAGTAGCAATAGCTGTGAAACCTTAGAGTATAGATTTCTAGATACCTCAATGGGCTCTGAGAGTCTTTCATAAATTTTCCTCCTAGGCATCTCATGCTGTTTTGAAATGGTTAACCAAAACTGGTTCCTCTATGATTCCTAAGTTTATATTTATACAATAAATAAGTGAACAAAATAAAGATTTCTATCAGTCATACCCATTAAATAGTCTCAAAGCCTGGATGCAATGAAACGGGGAAAGGATCACATTTGCTTTGGTCTTAGACTGTAGTGCCTGTCATATATTGCCCATCTCTTCCTTTGTGAGAATTTCTTCCCACAGACTTCTAGTGGGACACTTGCCACCGTAAGCTGTTTTTAATGCTTCTAGGGTAAATGGATTCCATTGATTTTCACTGTTGTGTAATAATAAAAGTCTGAAACAGACTGTTTATCCAATGCTAAAACACTGGTTTAAGGATTTTAAGTGAATTAACTCATTAAAATGTAGCATCACCCCATTGGCTAGCAAAGTCCATCTGCCTTGTGAAGGAAACCAAAGCATGAAAGATGAAGTCACTTTCTTGAGAACCATGTATTTGCTAAGTGACAGAAGCAGGGGTCAAGGTCCAGCCTGTATATGTGCAAAGCCTGGGTTCTGAACTACTTCATCTTTCCCTTCTTATCAGCATGAGCTAGAATTCAAACAAACAAATCTCACTATGTATCCTAGGCTGGTCCTCTTGCCTTAGACTCCCTAGTATTTGGATTGCGGGTGTGCATCAGTGGCTGATTTACAGATAATATTTAAAAATATTCTTCATGGAGTACTTCATTCATCCAATTTATCCTACAAACTTTTTCCTAGAGCCCCATCTATTAAAAAGAAAAAACCTAAACAAACAATACACAAAAACATAGATTAAAAAGTAACTTTTTTAGTTCTTTCTTCCCTCCCATTTATCTAGTTTAAATTCAAACTTGAAAAGCTAGATTTAAAGATTTTGACATCTGGGTACCAAATTGAGACTCCACTTCATAAGGCCATTAGTAGTAAAAGAAACATATGGTCTATCCCTGTATCCTTTGATGAGTAGAATTCCGCCCCGTAAGTAATGCTTAAAACAGTTATCAGAAAAGACAGGTATAGAAGAGAAAGACTTTGGGGATGAAATAAAATTCTGAAAAGTTGGTAGCATCACAGCAAGGCTTTTGAGAATTTTTGCAGAGTAAGTATTGAATAACATTTATGGAAATAATGAGTCTGACTTCCAGATGTGAAAAAAAAAATGGTTGGCAATCTTGTGAAATTTATGGTGGACATGAATAGAGGATATCATATCAGATCTAATGTATTTCAGTCTTTTTCTTCTTTAACCAGAACACAGAATGTATTATAAGCCTCTTATATTTTCCTCATTAGCTATGGATTACAGCCACCAAGCAAGGGGTGAGAGCTGGAACATTCTTTTGGTCTGTGTAAGTTACCTTTATTTTGTCACTGTTTATAACATTACACTTACGGTTCAATTTATGAAACATCAGTTTGGTCAGCGTCATTTCGGCTAAATGTAAACATGTCAAATTTATGAGAATTTATTGATTCAAAAATAACTTGAGGCATTTTTCTCAAAGGTTGTCTTTCTCTCTCCGTTGATTTTCCTCTTTTGCTCCCTTTCTGCTCTCTCTCCTCTTCTCCCATCCTTTCGTTAAGAATGATTTTCTCTCTGACCTACCCTTTAGATCTTTTATTAACCATCACTTTGGAATTTTCACTCACAAATGCGTATTTCTTTTATATTATTGCTATAGTTTTCGTTATAAATATGTTACAAACTACTGTGTTTATTTTGTTTGTATTTATTTTGGTTCCTAACTTTAAACATATTGTGTAGCCTCGGACAGTAGGGAAGCAGATGGAGTGGTCTAGAGACTAGAAGTTCTCCACCATAGACCCAGCCAGGTAGAAGAAACTTCCATTTTTACCTTGTTTCCCACCAAAATTTTTAAGTTTCCCCAGGAAAAAAAATGGGATGCATATTCCTTCAGAAGTAACTGGGGATTAATAACTGATGGTTTTAGGTTTTCAAATGAAATCTATCTGATAAAATGCTCGACATGGTGATTGTTTTGAAGGCTCTTTAAATAAGAAAAAGGGTCTGGCTCAATATTCGTGGGGATTTATTTTCCTAACCACCTAAAGCTGTTTCCATGACTTTTTTCTTTTCTTTTCTTTTTTTAAAGCTTTAACAAAAACTGGGGACTGTTCTATCAGCAGCAGTGTGCTGAGTGAGATCAGTCATGGGCCAAGTCTGATCCAAAAGAATTCTTTCTGTAGACTCCAAATTCAGGAATAGAGGTAGCCTCTTCCCATTCAAAGGGTTCAGTGGAAATTGTTCAGGGTGATCTGAAGCTAAGACAGTGCTGATATAGAGGTATTTTCTGCCTCTTTTTAAGAGGTCTCTGAGTTGAGAGGTTAGTTTGCTATGTTAGAATTGATGCTGCTTTATGCAAAGTGCTGTGTTATTCTCCAAGTTAATCTTCCACAGTGCAGATTTTAACCCTTGGCTCTCACAGACGTTTGTGGGAATTCTGCTGTGCAGCTCCTTCACTTAGCAGAATGGAAAGGACCCAACAACATAATTAATACTTAGTGCGCACCCTCATTCACCCCCCACCCCCACCGAATTGCCCAAAAGCTTCCTTGAAAAGGCCCTGTGTTCTGCCTTTGAATGATAATTTTCTCCACCCATTTGAAACCACTTATAATAAGGTAGCTTTTGTGTGCTCCCAAGATGTCTTTGCTTCCCTAGCTATTCTTTTATCTCCATGTCCTGGAAGTGAGTGGGCTCATTTTCTCCCAACCCCCACCCCTTTGAAGCTCTTTATAACTTTATAAAATATGATCAAGCTTCTCGTTTTTTACAGGGAATATATATCAAGGGAATCTACACATAGCCCATTTTGAAAATTTTAAAATTTAAATAAAACCAGATTTAAACCACAGGTTTAGACTTTAAAGGCCATTCCTTTAACGTGGTACTCCATTGCAGTCTAGAATTTTGTTCTTGCTTCTTAAATGATAGGATTTAATTTCAAAAGCATCCCCAGCTAATACCATATTTCATTCTTTTGTTTCAGTTCATTCTCAGAGGCAGTGATTCCCATTGTATATTAGTTTTTAGGTTAAATATAATCCCAGGTCTGCTACTTAAGAGACTACTGGCCTTGGGCATATTATTGAATATCTTACAAATTATTGTTCTCATCTTTAAGCAGGAATTATAGTAAGGGTAGTGTGGAGACAGAATGAGTTATCTTTCTTAGAGAGCTTTATTACGTTTCTTGTTACACAAGAAGAGCCAATAACTGGCAATTTTTTAATTATTATTCTCCTTATCTCTTTAAACACAAACTAGATAATGTAGACCCTCACCACTAAGTACTTCATGTAGCACTTAATTTTCTGGTTTTTAGTGGGTTTTTTTTTGTGACTGTATTGTATATTCTTTGTCTCAAGATTAATTTTTTTCAGTTAGTGATACTGAAGACAGTAATATAGGACCTATTTTCCTTGATGCTTAGATGCTTGCTGCTCTTTTTTTTTGATGATAAACTCTATCTATCTATCTATCTACCTATCTATCTATTTAATTTGCCTTGTTGTTTGCCTGGAACTGGGAACTGGAACTACAGACAGTTGTGAGCTGCCATATGGGTGCTGGGAATCGAACCCGGGTCCTCTGGAAGAGCAGTCAGTGCTCTTAATTGCTGAGCCATCTCTCCAGCCCCTGCTTGCTGCTCTTGATCGGGTTATTTACAATTCTCTGCCTGGTAGTTGAGACACTAATGGCTAAGGGCCGAAGGACCATGTCTTTTTCTTTGTATTTCAAGACAGCATTTCTCTGTGCATAACCTTGGCTGTCCTGGAACTCACTTTGTAATCAGGCTGACCTTGAACTCACAGACCTTGAACTCCATCTGCCTCTGCCTCTCAAGTGCTGGAATTAAAGGCATGTGTCACCACTACCTGGCTGACCATACCTTTTTTTATCTGTGAGGTTATTTCCAAAGCACATAGAAAACCTTAGAGTCCACCTTGCTTAACTTTGTATTTATAAGATGAGAACATGAAGACTTAGAATTGTTAAATGCTGTGTTCAAGGTCACACTAAGGATGTGGATACAGTGTCTTCATTGTAGCACACATAGCATAGGGGTGGGGTGGGGTGTTTCAATCAATAAATGGTAAAATAATCCTCTGCTTTTTCATCCCAAGTAGAGGGGAATGACTCCTCCGTCATGGTCTTTTTGGTGGGAGAATCTTATATCCTTATGATTATTATATATAGGCCTTAATCACAATGTACCTTTAATATACATTTTATGAATGAATAGATCCCATCTCTATAGTCCTAGAAATCTAGTACATTATTATATAAACTAGAATTTTTCTTTTTTAATATAACATTTTAAACTCTTATCTCTGATTTTATGTGTTTTGATACTATTAACTCCCTAACCCTCTTCCCAACTCCTCAGATTTACCTCCTCCCCTACCCGCCCAACTTTATGTCTTTTTTTTTTAAACCTACCTACCAAGTCCATTTGATGTTGTTGATAATGCCCATGGACACCAGGGTGTGGGGCCATTCAGCATGGTTGACCTACCAGAGGCCACACAGCCTCAAAGAAAACTGACTGTCTCCCTTAGAAGCCATCAACTGTCAGTAGCTCCCTAGTTAGGAGTGGAGTCTGGCCATTCCCTCCTCCTCCTCCGTGCATTGATTGACTTGATCTTGTAAAATTAGCATTATCCTATTTTTTTTTTTCTATGAGTCAGGAACTGTTTTAAAATACTATCCATATATTATCTCTTTGAAGCCTTCAAATAACCTTATGAATAGATACTGTTGCAAGCATTTGCAGAGGCATTAAAAGATAGGTATCTTGCCAAAAATCTCATCTCCAATGCTTAAAGGCATTCTGCCTTCTAGGCTGGTGCCTTTGATTTCTAGAATTGTTCAAGTACCCCATTCAGCACGAGTGTAAAGGGTGGGCATTCTGAGCTAGACATGTGTTTTGTTACCTTGTATTTCTCTACTGACTTCAGGAGTGGAATCATGAGAATCTATATCTGTGGTGTTACACCACACACACAAAATAAAGCAGCTTTCTGGAGGTGAGGAATAAGGGAATGTAAACAGGTTGAGGCATTGGCTTTATGTATATATACATACATACATACATACATACATACATACATACATATACACATGTGTTAGGAAAGAATTCAAAACATGCAGTTAAAATTGTGTTGTTCAGATACAACAGATTTCTAAGGCTAAATGACTAAATTCCTTAAGTTATTATTAATCTAGCTTTGCTTAGTTTGTTTCTATCTCACTTATAGGACTTAATAGGCAGGGCCACATTTATTTAGTGCCATTGGAATATGTTGGCAGCAGGACTTATTTTACAGTGAGCTTGGTTTTCTAGTCTTGGAGGACATCTCTATACAGAGAGAGAGGCTTCCAGAGGGGTGTCGTACCCTGAGACCCTCTGAGCCAAGTGGAGCTGGTGGAGTGGGTGGTGATGGCAGGCACACTAGAGGGTTTCTAGCCCTAGTCATTGACCATATTTGTGAGGATTTATCTTTCTCCCAGCCCTCTTGCTGATGTCCACTGAGTGTAACCGTTTAAATGCTCTGGTCAATAACATTCTTCACCATGATGAAACTAGTGTTACTTTGGATCATGAATTTGCCTCCATGGCCTGATCTTAAAGCAAAAGAACATTTTGTGTTCCTTGTTGGGAAACAAATAAGTGATTCTTTCTCAACTCAAAATATTGCTTAGCTTGCAAGCATCCTAAGAGCACTCAGCCCAGGATGCTATCCCGTGTTAGCCAAGAGATCCTAATGCTATTGCCAGGCCTAGGGTAATTATGCTCAACAGAGGAATGGTAACTTAAACACAAAAGCCTTTGTGGATGAAGATTATACCCCTTTTGTCAGCCTCATAATTATATGTGCCTGCTCTTGACAGATTTTTATGAAGCTAGAAGAAAATGTCTATAGTGCCTTCACTAACCCATTATTTTATAGAGGAGGAGCTTAAAGTTTGGGGTTAGATAATATTTTCAAAGTCATAGCTATTTGGAGGCAGATGGATATCTGTGACCATTGATAAAATAGATTCATTTTGAATTTTGAGAACATTTTTAAACACATGCTGTATGTTAGGCACACTATTCCACTTTACTTGGTATGTGACAATTTTTGGTGTTAACATCATTTGGATGGGTAAACTGAGACTCAGAGAGGTTAGGAGGCTGTGGGGTCTGCAGAAGCCACATTGCCAGCTAGAGGCGGATGCTGGAAGTCGATGCACAGCAAAGGACTTGACCCATTAAACAACACCAGTTCTAAAGCCAAGGTCTTTTTCACTGGTAGCACAGTTTCTGATCAGCAAGATAGGCTTTTCATGAATCAGAGTTTCCAGATCAGTCATTCATAGAAGTGCTTGAGCAATAAAATAGGTTGGGGGTGGAAATGGAAGTTTAAACACCAATTCCAAAGAGAGCCCTTCATTGCAACGAAGTGGAAACAGATGGTGAGGAAGAGAGAGCGTTGGCCTGGGTGTTAAGAGCAACCGCTTTTTTGGTTTGGGTTTGTGGAAATGCAACCTAAAGATTTGCTTTGTCTTTGCACCCTTCCAGGTCCATCCCTCACGAGCGGAGAATCTTAACCATTCTACAGTGGCTGTCACTGCCAGACAACGAGAGGTATCTGTTCTCATCTGTTCTCTTTTCTTCAGTACATTTCCATCTTGGGCTGGTACTGGACAAAACATTCTGTGACATGCAGGCAGAGCCAAGGATTGATGTTATTAAAAGCTTTGTGGTTATTAAGCATTATTTCCTTAAGAAGTATTGAGTTACTGGGGACCATTTAATTACACAGATTAATTAATCCAGATGTTAATCTCGGTCAGTAGACTTGTTGGTTTTGATAAAGGAATTGATCAGCAGCTCAGGATTGAAAAGCAGTAAGACTGAGTGTTTTCTTGAACACAGTCAGCCCTTTTCAGTTGGCAGATTGCATGGCCTGGAGCAATGATCAGAGTCCCCAGTGATGTTCAATTTTTTTCATTGTGACTTTTAAGGTGTTACCCGCAGTTACCACATTGGAGAGTGTTGTAGAGGTGTAGAGGTGAAGAGCAATGGGTGAAGAAGTAATGGAAATTAAAAGCTTCCCATGGTAATACTAATAGTGAGTGGGAGACCAAGTAAACTTGAAGGATTTTGTTTTTCGATTAATTTTGTAGGTTAACAAAGTGATGCAGTTCACTATCGTATTTGTACGTGTGTATGTAAAACATACGTGTATATATACATATGTATGTGTGTGTTATTAAGCTTTGCTTCCTTTTATTTCTTCCCCACTGCCTTCCTGTGTGGCCTTGTCCCCCCTTGAAGGTTCTGTTTGCTTTTTGTTTTCTTTTTTTTTTTTAAAAAAAAAAAACTTTATTTATTTATATTTATTTATTTGCCTTGGTGTTTTGCCTGGAACTGGAACTACAGACAGTTGTTAGCTGCCATGTGGGTGCTGGGAATCGAACCCGGGTCCTCTGGAAGAGCAGACGGTGCTCTTAACCGCTGAGCCATCTCTCCAGCCCCCTGCTTTTTGTTTTCTAATGTGTGATATGGAGTGCTCTCTGTTGCCTGGGCTTGACTCTGATTCTCATTTTTCCACAGGCCTTCGGTTTATGCTTTCTATTCGGAGCAGCCCGACTTCTCTGGACACAAATATGGTCCCTTTGGTCCTGAGGTTAGTAGTTTATCATCTGCCTGAGGAGAACCCATGTGTCTGGGCCATCTACTTTCTAAAACCTTATTTTAGGATTTGTGCAAAGTCTGGGAGTTCTCAAATCTACAAGGCGTAAACAATGTCAAGTAATTTCAAGACTAAAGACTTAAAAAAAAATCTTAAATACACTTGTTTCTCTTACAGGAGCTTCATTTCAGATTACTTTGGTATAAAAACATATCCTAAATATGATGTTATGGAGAATGGGGTTATTTCTAGCCTTGAAGGTATTAGTGGAATAAAGGTTTGGCCAGCAGTGGGTTAGGAAAAGGAATCTATAAAGCTTCTGGTATGCAAGACATCACAACTGCATTTTAACTTCTTTAAAATGATCACACGGTTTACAGAGAAGTTATTTTGCTAACCCCAGGAACCTTAGCATGTATGATTAACCTAACATATGCATAGGAGAGATACATTTTATGGGTTATTTGGACATATATGTTCAGACCGTGAAACCATGAGCACTCCCCAAGGTAAAATGAGTTTAGTTCTTAAGTAAGAGAGATTCTCCACTTGAGGCATGTGGCTAGTGGAGCTGGTGAGACTCTGGTCACACTTAGCCATCCCAGGAGGGGGCAATATGTAAGGCCCTGTTCACTATAACTTCACATTCAGGAAAAGGTTGCCTATTACTGCTTTTCATTCATTTAAGATGGAATTCTTCCTAACATTTCAGCATAAATCAGAATTTTAAGATATTTTAAGTGTTTCATATTTTTTCCCATGGGGCACAAAAGACTTCACAACAGCATAAAATTTGATTTGAGCTTAGAAAATTATTTTAAAAGTCTTTCTTTGATGGGTACTGTCTCCAATTCTCTGGAAGCCTGTGATGGTACAGTTACTCTAACCAAAGTCACTATGTTCAGCATACGGATACATTAGAGATGCAGATAAACATATCTTGATTTAAGCAGCTTTGAACAAATTGCTCTATGTCTAAACAAAGGCAGTGAATTCTAAGAAGCCATAAGGATTTCTGAATGCTTTAACATCAATTTCAGTGTTTGAATTTTTTAAGCACTAGAAACTAATAACTATGTGAAACCATTCATAGGTTGTTTTTCTTTTTTTCCTCCTTGAATCACGGAAGTCATATAAATCTGAGGCTCTTTTATTCTTTTGATGTTTAAGCATTACTGCGTGATTCTGAAATACAAATGATAAAACAAGATAAACATCTGCATACATGAAACACAAAAAGGCAAGGATAGCTGTTTTATCTTTGGGAAGACTTTCTTTGAGATTAATCTAAAATGAATTAGAGGAACCAGATTTTATTAAAATGTCAAAAAAAAGCACTCCACTAAACACCTAACTAGTTCCATGTGCTCTATTAAAAAGTTCGACGTTGTCTGAATAATAATCTTTTAAAAGAAACAAACAGGAATGGATGTGGATAGAGCTGCTCTTTTGAAAGTTGAGGCTGGTACTTAAAGAGATTTGAGGATGTCTAAGTTCCTTAGAAAGTGGGGGATTTGTGTTAGACCCACAGACCATGAACCTTCTTCTCATAGAACCATGTAATCTTCCTACAGACCAGGTGATGAGTGAAGCCACCTATCCATAACTGTGTCCAAATTATAGGAAGCATCGTTTACGTGGCAAAAGCCAGCTCTTAATAGTACACATGAATCATTACACGTTTGATACCTTAACTCATATGGCTTAGGAGTAAATGTTCTTTTCCAGGGATGTCTCTGGGTTTGTGATGTATGTGGTTTCATTAAAGCCACCTTGTGAAAGTAGATGTGTTTTGAGTGAGGAACAATCTAGCTGTTTTGAAGTGTTGACCAAATAAGCAAGGTGTAGAATGCTTTAATTTGCTATAATGATGGTTTCTATGTCCATAATTGCTTATAAACATATAAGCCTTTTCCCCCCATTTTGAATTAAGAGTTGTATTTATCCTTATTATGTTCTTCTCAGTATTAATACTGCTTGCACTTGGAATTTTCTTTCCTATCTGCTGGGTAAACATTATTAATTGTGTATCTTAGAAAGTATGATAGCTTGACTATGTTCTTCTCATAAAGAAAAGGACATTTTCAGATTTTAACTATTCTTCATATGGTTCTAAGTAACTTCTACTGAAATTAGAACAAAATGGTTTTGTTCTTTTAAAATAGAGCCAAAGCAAGCCAGCAAAACCTTTTCTATGTCATAAGCTTGATTGGTTTATATACCTGTTTATCATAAATATACAAATGTGTATATATATGTATATATACACATATATAAAAATATATGAATCCATGTATCATCATAGGTCTTATTAAATACACATGAGAGGATTTTTGCACTAGGTAAAAAGTTATTTTTAAAATGCGTACCATTTTATGAATAATAAGAAAAGAACTTGTGTTTGAAATTTAATTGAAATGATTGACTAGAAAAAAAGCTATATGGCACAGTAAGATGAATTCAACTGAAGTCTGTGGTTTATTTGCTTAATATTTGAGTACACTTGTTTTTCAGGGTGAGTCTCAAAAGCTATTAACTGAGATGGCCAAACACGGGGCTAACAGTTTCGAGAAATGGTGTACTGCTCCTGGTTTCATAGTGTAATGGTGAATGTTCCGTATGCTTGCTTTTGATTATTGGCACAATCTTTTTTCTCTTTGACCTCTGCTTTCTCTGTGACCTCTTGTTCGGCTGCTCTTCTGGGCCTAGAGGCAGAGCTTTGGCTGGCTGGTCCCTACCTTCAGATGGTACAGAATCCTTCTGAAAAGCAGGGAAGATTGCATTCCCCCTCTCCCATCCTCTGAATAACCTCAGTCTAAAACTTCTAAATTCAGGCTGAAGTATGGCTGGTCAGTGAAAACTTAGCTTTCATCTACCTCTAACATTGGAAGAAAGAGAAACATGCCTTTGTAATGACTGGATGAAAACTCAGTTTGCTTAAACTCCATTTCTTCTGCTCTTCTAACCTGCTGCAATTGGAAGGGTTCTCTCTGGGCGTCTTTGGAATGTTGGAGTCTTTTTGCAAATGGCCTAGTGTTTGATGGGCAGATTTGAGCGCTCGCAGAATGTACTTGGTGACCATGACATGGAAAAAACTCTCTTCCTTTTCCTGCTCTTCTCATGGAGATTTGCCTAAACTAGAAGCATTAAAGCCAAGGCATCCCAAGCTGTGACTACGGGGCTGTGACTTTTGATTGCTCGGCCAGAGAGAGAGAGAGGATGAGACAGAAAGACAAGTGCTCTTGCAGCCGCTTGCCCTGGGAACAGAGCAACCGCATGGCAGATGTTCTCCTTGGTTACACTAACACTGTTCCTCTTCCTGCCCCTGCCTGCATCCCAATGGCTCTTGGAACAGTCCTGCCGAGAGATAAGGTAGCTAGACAGCAGGGCCTGCTGCTTTAATTCACCTTTGCACCATCAGCAAATCAGGGGCTCCAGCACTGGGGGCTCTTTCTTCAGTTAGATGTTACTGCTCTCTGGATTTCCAGACAATACTTAGCAATCACTGTTGCCTCAGGCAAGGAGCCAGTTTCCCATAGCAAGAGTCTCAGTAGAGCCTTTCTTCATCTCTCTACCTTGATGAAGAAATCTCAGTGACTTTTCATAGTTTTAAATTTCAAAGAGGATCTCTAAATATACGGTCCTGTGTTCCTCTTTCCTGCTGACAGTCCTGATTTGTATGAGTTCATTCACAACCAATGGGGACTTTATTATTTTTGTTTCATTTTGTCCTTGGTTGAATTTGCAAGCTTAGCGCCCTCTAATATATTAGGTGGTGTGTTGAGATAGATGTCCATCAGTTGCTGAATTGGAACCACCTACATGAACGTCATTCTCATCTTGAAGTGACCAAATCCCTTTTGACTCTGCTTGATTACAAGCTAGTATGTCATACACAGAGGGCTTTTTGTAACCAAGAGACAGTCTGTTCCCTGCTCAGGAATTATAGTGCGTGCTTAATGTCCCTTTCAAATGTACCCATACATGGGCTTCTTAGCCAAAAGCATCCACATGACTAGATCTTCTGAAATCATATCCTATTATCAGCAATAAAACCGTGACCACAATGAGACCTGGTCAGTGGCTTCTCTCTATAGAGGGCCCTGAATCACCACCTCCCGTCCCAATGTGTTCTCTCTTAAGGAGAACATAGTTTATCTAACTCAGACTCAGCTGACCCCAGATGGGAAAGTATGAGCTTTACGATCTGGCCCGGAGGGACAGACGATTTCTGAGCGCAGACATCTCTATCCGCCAGCACAGGAGAGTAGTTATGGCTCACCTCTTACTCCGCCTAAAAGACCTAAGAGGAAAGTTACCCCTAAGAGGAGACAGGAGAGACCAATTGCTCCTCCAAAGAAAAGAAGAAGAAAATTACATAGGATGGATCATTATTCAGCGGAAACTCGTCAGGACAAAGTAAGTTTATCTATCGTTCCAAACCTCGGTGGCGGGCAGGTCTGGCTGGAAGGCTGCCTTTGGTGTCTTGGTTTGACAATAGTCTGGGTAAGGTTTAGGTGAACTGGCACATTGTCCTTGGCTTTGAGTTCAGGGCCATTAGGTCCATTAGGGGTTAACAGCGATGTGATGACATCTTGAACCCTTCTTACAACAGAAAAAAAGAGAACCCTTTTATCTTCTTTTAAACTCAGTGACTCCACAAGGATGTTGCCATTTAAGCCAGAGTGCCAGCTTGGAGGGCTGCTGTTTCTGCTTATATTAAAAAAAAAAAAAAAAAAAAAAAAAAAAAAAAAAAAAAAAAAAAAAAAAAAAAAAAAAAAAAAAAAAAAAAAAAAAAAAAAAAAAAAAAAAAAAAAGAAGTCACCATGACGCATGGTGCTTGCTGCCTTTTGGGAAGACTCTCAGAAAGTAGTAGGGTGTTTCTTTTAAAACATTGTAGATTAGAACTCAGTGAAAGGCTGACTTACGTTAGTGGTGTGTTCTTTCTGAGGCCAGCAGAGGCTTTTGTGGATGGGAGAATAGTTGAGACAGCAGGAAAGAGAAAATGATGAGGAGAGAGCACTGCATATTTTTCTCATAATGTTAGTAACAAGATTTACTTTTAACATTTCCATTCCAAAGAACTTTTACTTATTCATTTCCTTCAAGCTTTCAAATTCCTCTGAGGCATATTCTTCTTTATGAACCTGATTGCTGAGATGTAGGTTCTGGATTTTACCTGAATTGTCCCATTGAATAAAGGAAAATAGCTCAGTGCCAAGGATAAACATGTGTTACGCATTTCGTGTTTCCATGTCTAGACACAGATCTTGGAGGACAGTGTGTTTCTCAGGCAAATACCACTTAGTCTCACATCTGTTAGTCCCTTCAGGTTTTGTGGCCAATCTTATTCTGCAAATTTCAGTTGTGATTAGGAATGCCGACGCCTGTCGTGAAGAAAAAAATTTCATCATGAATGAAATGATACAAGGAGAGGTCTTGGATCATCTGAGAAGATTCAAATGGCAGATGCCATAGTGTATTTCATTGGAAAGGATGCTCAGATCTCTTGGTTTTCATCTTGGATGTATGTGTGTGTTTGTTACCCAAGCTGTAAAATCTGTCTATAAACTACTGTACAATGTTTAATGTGAGGTTTCTTAAAAATATTTTCATTTCATTGTAAGGTGAGTCTAGTGAGGCAATCCTATGTGTGTGTGGATGCTCAGGACTCCTGTTGAACCTACAGTGAGAGATGGTGGATTAAGTTTCTCGGGTATTGGAAATGTTCCTCAGATGAGAATCTGGAGATGTATTTCATTAGTCTAAACAGAACAAATTCTGTGGTCCATTTTTGTTTGTTAGAATTCTTGTCAATTCTTCTTTAATCTGTTTGAAAAAAAAAATGAAGTTGAGAAGCAGTGTCCTGTCCTTAAGACGGTTTCATTTGCGGGCGATTGGTGTTCTCTGAAGCTGGCAGTTAGGGTCTTTGAAAGAAGTGATGAATCCTATTTTATTAATGATGATCTAATTTATTTTCCAGGAGAAGGTGATGGCTTTAACCTCTAAATTTAATGCTTTTGATTCTCTGAGCCACTCTCTCTCTCTTTTTGTTTGATGTAGTATAAAGTCTGGTGATTTTACACAGGGAACAAGGTTTTCCACTGTCTGTCTTTCTACTCACTCTTAAAACTCTTGGATTTAAAGAATACGTTTAAATTTTGGAAAAGCCATTTTACGCCTCAAAAAAATTTCACCACAGCAATTCATGATATTTTCACCTCAAAATCTTTCGAGAGGGACAGGATATAGAAAGCTTTTATTTATTTCCACTAAAAGAAAAGGAAAATGGTGGAGATAATATTCCCTAGACAAAACTCTGCCTCTGGGCCGGAAGTTTTCTTTCCAGAACATTCTAAGGGTAGAAGATCTATGGAAATCAAAAGGTAAATATATATATAAATAAATGTGAGGACTACTTTTCTTTTTACAGATGACAAATCCTCTAAGAGAGATTGACAAAACCGTGGGGCAGCTAATGGACGGACTGAAACAGCTGAAGCTGCACAGGTGTGTGAATGTCATCTTTGTCGGAGACCATGGTAAGGCTTCATAGTTTTTCTTTTTTTTCTTTTACTATTAAGATAGAAGTTTTGTGAGGCGCTGGTGGTGCAGGCCTTTAATCTCAGCACTCGGGAGGCAGGGGTAGGTAGTTATCTCTGAGTTCAAGGGATACACCTTGGTCTGTGGAATAATTCCAGGACATCCAGGGCTACACAGAGTAACCCTGACTCATCAAACCAACCAATAAACAAACAAACAGTTTTCCTGGAACCAAACCAAAGTTATGGTCTTAACTACTTCCTTTCTCTCCTTCTCCTCCTTCTCCTTCTTTTCCTCCTTCTTTTTCTCCTTCTCCTCCTTCTCTTTAGGATAGGGAAAGAAATTAAGTCAGGATACAGAATTTGAAGGGACCCAGGGATTTCTGCATCCTCATGTTCCTTGTAGGAGAGGCCTTTCCACAAAACTCTGTCTTCTTTTACAGTGTTACAGAAAACTGACATATGGTATTAATGACGTCCTCTGTGACTTCCACATAGCGGGGCGACAGTCTTCTGCCTGTGTGAACCACATCTCCAAAAAGAGCCCAGAGAGTTTGTGTGGTTAAAATAGTAATGTTTGAAGGAGGCAGAGATGTAGAGGTCTTGTCAAAGAGAACATTTAAGTCAAATGGTTTCCTGGAGTTCTCAGAGAATTCAAGGCCCAAATCAAAACCTCAGCAGAAGATCATTAAAAGAGGAAGAAGTAGTGTTGGAAGTGGCCTGATCTCCCTCCCTTCTTTTTTACACATTTCTTTCTTTATACTCATTCAGCCCATCCCCCAACTCCTTCCAGACCCAACCCACCCTACCAACTACTTCCTATTATGCATATTTTTGAAGAAGCCACTAAGTACAATTTGTGCCACATATATGTTCATCACTGTCAGACCAGCTGTTGTAACGTGGTAGACTTCCCAGGGGACCCACCCTTAAAGAAAACTGACTCTCCCCTAGGACTCACTGACTGTCAATAGCTCTTCAGTTGGAATGGGGGCTCATCATGACGCCCTCTCTGCTCATCATGGAATGTTGATTGTCTTGATCTTGTCTGGGCAACCACAGGTGCTTCGACTTCATGAGTGCAGGGATCGTGTCATGTCCTGAAGATACTGTTTCTCTCTTGTTCTAACTCTAATCTCTAGCTCATGTGCCCTAACCCTAACCCCATCGTCTGTGATGGTCACTGAGTCTCCGGGAAAGGGTTGCAATATAGATGTTCATTTATGGCTGAGCACTCCACAGACACTTACTTCCTGCATTTTGACATGTTGTCAGTTTCTGCATTAACTGCTGTCTATTGCCCAAAGAAAAGAAAATACCCTGCTGAGATCCGAAGGATGCATTAATCTCTGGATGTAAAAATGCAAATAAATTTAGAGGGCAGTTGGATGCAATGCCCTCTTAGCTAAATAATAATAATACGTTTACCCCTGGGGCTTGTAGGCTGAACTGTATATTCTTGACCAAATTTAGAGTACCAAGCATGTACTTCCCCGTATGGAGCAGGCCTGAAACCTGAGTAGCGAGTGATTGATTACCCTCCTATCATTTATGCTACTGTTACATCCGTTGGCCTTCCTGCCACATTGGCCATTGTAGTTCACAGAGTTCACAACTAAGTAAGGCTGTTGATAATATTTTATCTCAGCAGCCTACATAGCACCTTCTGATTCTATGAAATCTAGCTAGCAGGGTGGGAGCTTCTGATTCAGTACCAACTTAATTTTTCGAGAGCATTTTTATTCATAAACATGCAGACTCAGTTCTAGAGAGTGTCACCTATGTTCTGAAACTAACAAACTACAATAATGACCTTGGAATTTGTGCCTGTTCCCATCTAATAAATGTAAATTTAAAAAAAAAATCAAACTTGATTGACTTCTTGGCAGCTCTGTTAATACTGGTTAATGAATCTCCTTAATTATATTTGGCCCTTGAAATTTTATTTCCAGAGCACTGTAGAAGTTCTGAGAATTTTAGTTAGTGGGTGCTAACTCACTTTCCTAAGTAGTTTAAATGTTGCCCTCTGCAAGATCATTTTCTACCAGTTTGCCTTAGTGGAAAGCTGCAGACAGGATGGAAATTAGGAGCATGTGATGCACTAATTCAATTTAAGTTGCCCAGAAGTGTGGAGAACATTTGCTCACATGTTGGAAGCAGATATCTAAGAAGTAGATGGTCCCAGTGAGTCACATGTCAGAGCAACATAAAGGTCATAAGCAGAGTAAAACCTTTTCTCAATGTGGAGATTGCCAAAATGAATGGATCCATTGCTTCTGGGAAGCCAGGGCACCTTTTTTTGAAAGGTATCTTGCCTAGTGTTTCAGGCAGATCTTGGGCTTTGCTAGAATGGATTTCTATGGAGCTCACATTAAACCATGACTCATGCAATCTGTATGCCATCTGCCTCTGCAAATCTCAGCATCCTCATCTGCAGAATAAAAACATGGATTCCACATAGTGGGAATCATAGGGAGGAGATTCTAGAGAAACCCCATCACATTTGCCGGATTCTCTCTGCAACCTAGGGAGATTGCTCAATGTTGGAACTACGAAAGTGACTGTTGAAATGTAATGATAGAAGATTTTTTCCATCTTCCATTCATCTGTATTTGGAGATGTTTCCCTTTCTGTGGTAATATTTAACATTTTCATCCTGAAAGCTTGGATATTCAATGAAAAGAAATGCCAGGGGCTGGAGAGATGGCTCAGCAGTTAAGAGCACCATCTGCTCTTCCAGAGGACCCGGGTTCGATTCCCAGCACCCACATGGCAGCTAACAACTGTCTGTAGTTCCAGTTCCAGGCAAACACCAAGGCAAATAAATAAATAAAGTTTTTTGTTTTGTTTTTTTTTAAAAAAAGAAATGCCAGGTGGTGGTGGTACATGCTGGATGTTGATGGCACAGGTATTTAATCCCAGCACTCAGGAGGCAGAGGCAGGGGATTTCTGTGAGCTTGAGGCCAGCCTGGTCTACAGAGGCCAGGACTGTTACACAGAGCAACCCTGTCAAAAAAAAAAAAAAAAAAAAAAAAAAAAAAAAAAAAAAAAAAAAAAAAAAAAAAAAAAAAAAAAAAAAAAAAAAAAAAAAAAAAAAGGAAAGACTTTTGACATAACACAATATGATTATATATAATAATATATTATGTTAAAATATGTTTTACTCCCTCATACTAATCAATATTAAAAACTAAAAAAGAGCCAGTGTGATAACTCAGTGAGTAAAGCTTTCCAGGTGAGTCTGCTGATCTCAGTTCAATCCCTAGACTCTGTGAAAAGGTACAAAGGAAGAACTGACTCCATTGAGTTGTCCTCTGACCCGTATATACACTGTAGCACCACTTGTGATGAAGACACACAACAATAGAAAGTATTTTAGAAAGAAGAGAAGAGATAGATCTGGCATCTCCAAAAGTGAGTATTTAAACATAATCAGATCTGGACCACTGTGGATTACATTTCTTTACTCTAAACCCTTAAAACCCTTTACAGAACTGTTTATTTCCCCTCTTAGAGAATGTTAGTATACTAGATTGTGGAAGGAAGTTCTGTGATTTCCCTTGATCAAGGAGAATGTGTTTCTACAACTCCTAGTAGATGCCTGAGATTGCAGTTAGCACAGTAATCCTGTAAATCTGTCTTTTCTGATACACTTGCAGTTATAATTTATAAATTAAACATAGTACAAAATCTACTATAATCACTAGTGACAAAGCACATCAATTAAGACTATTCTGTAAAAAGTTATCTGAATATATTCTCTCTTAGGTACTGTATAGATGCATTGGCTAAAAGGATGACTTATGTCTTGAGCAAAATGAAACTGCATAGCAATCAATTTCATATTTCATTATGTCATTTAGAATGTCAATTTAAACTTTGTAGGTTATTTGTTTTGGAATTTTCCATGAATATATTTTGGATTGTTACTTACCACAGACAACTAGAACTTCAGAGGGTCAAACCATAGGTGTTGGATGATACCAGCTGCATTGTAAACTTTCATTGTTTTGGGGAAACTTGTGAATTCTAAAAATATGTCAGTAAAGATCACTATAAGCTTAGATCTGTAGAGCCGCTAGAGTTTATAATCATACGATTTATATTAGATTTCAAAATATTGAAAAATTCCCTAGAAGGCATTAAACAAATTTGAGGAAAGAATATTGGTTGGTTAAAAAATAAAAAAGTCCCTTTCTAGACCTTTTTTCTGTGGGGGTAGATGCTGACTTCCACTTCTAATTATGCTGTTAACAACTTGTTATTGAACATTATTTTGTTTTTCAGTCTGGGTGGTCATTTGAATTGACTTTGTTTTTCTTTTCCTCTTTTTTTTTTTTTTTTTTTTGGCCAGTATTGTTTGTCAGTGACACCCAAGGCCACCAGTGGAGATAGGGTGAGGACTACATCCTCAAGATAGGGGTGTACTAGGAAAAAAAAAAACACAAAACAGGAAGTGGCTTGTAGAAGGAAGATTTTCTCTCTCCCTGTCCCTGCCTTGCCCCAGCTATCCGGCAGCTGCTTATAAATTAATCAAAACTGTTTGCTTTATGACCTTGTCTTATTGCTAACTATCTCGTTTATCTTAAATTAACTCACAACTCATTTCTACTAATTTATGTGTCTAATGGTTTTACTTGTGTTCTATTACATTGCAGCATCTGCTCTGATCCTGCTTTTCTTCTCTTGTATCTCTCATAGATTTCTGGTCTGGCCATATTCTGTCTTGCCATAGGCCAAAGCAGCTTCCTTATTACCAGTGCTGGCAACACATTTTCACAGCGTACAGAAAGACCATCCTAGAGCACTTCTTCTTTTCTATCTAATCAGAAAGGAAAGTTTTTATTTTAACATAGGCATATAGCGAAACAGTTATCAAGCAAGAATGTCTAGTTTATTGTATTTAGCAAAATTAAAAAAAAATACTCAATCATCTATCCTATATTTGTGAGTCTTAAGATTCATATCTCATTTACCTCATTTAAATTCTCCCTCTCTCTCTCTTTCTCATTTGTGTGTGTGTGTGTGTGTGTGTGTGTGTGTGTGTGTGTGTGTGTGTGTATGTGTATGCTGGCAGAGACCAGAGGTGTCAGATCCCCCTGGGCTGAAGTTCAATCTGCCTGACTTGGGTTCTAAGAATTGACCTCTGATCCCCTTCAAGAACAGTATGTGCTTTGAACCACAGAGCCTTCTTTTCAGCCTCAGAAATAACATTTTACCAAAGAGAAGCAGAAATGCATATCGTAATCATTTATACCAGCCTCTCCCTTGTCCTCCTGGGAACAGATTGAAGGCATAGGGTCACTTTTTTTTTTAATGATGAGTGATAAACAATTTATTGTGGTATTAATACTTCCCAACATTTTGATTTCTTGAAATGATCAGTATCTTTCCTGTTTAGTATTGCTTGAAAGTTACAAATATTTTCTGGTATAAAAATTGCTTTCAGTATATTTGTAAAAACGGCTGAAATGTGATTATAAAGAACTTTTCGCATGTAAAACTATCCCCCTTTGACCTGTCTGAGGACCATATATCTTTTTCCTCTCTCCCTTACCTTATCTGGGGTCCCTGTGTTTGTACAGGGACCTCAGATTCACACAGTCATTTACACATACCCCTGTTACATGCCATCAGCCTCCATTTTTAGGCAGGAATGTAGACTTGCACTACTCCCTCTACCTATCCTTGTGATCTAGGACCACCCTTCTCAAGATAGGCCATAAGCACATGCTGACAACTCTATCCAGCTGCGACCTGCCTCAGGACCATGTGCCTGTGTTCCAGTCTCCCTTCTGCCTCCTCCACTGGGTAGAGATTCTAGACTTGCAGTACCTAGTCCCCAAGCTCAATAGCTCTATCTTTAAAGAATAAACACTTTTCATAACAACTGCCAATAGCTTGTGTTTTTCAAACACTTATGTTTACTTATTTAGTGTGTGTATGTATGTGTGTGTGTATGAGGCAGAGAGAGAGTAGCACTCATGTAACTCTTATAGAAGGAATTTGTGGGAGTCTATTATTTTCCTGTACTACAATGGGCTTCATGGATCAAACTCAGGTAGTTAGGCTTGGGGCCAAGCACCCTTATAGTGAGTCATCTCTCTGGCCCTCAAACATGGCTTTTTTTTTGTTCATGCTTAATAACTCAAAATAATAATTGAGGTGACACATTTTCAACCTCCTCCTGCATATGAGACAGTATGAACATCTGGACAAAGATTGTACAGATACATCTTTAAGACGTCACATCAGAACAATCTCATAGGTGAAGTTTTTTCTTATTAAGTTACTATAATCTAATTAGAGAGATGGTAGAATGTCACCTTCCATGAGTCTGTGTGAGTGCTTTAGAAATTTAACTTTATCGCTGTCTGACAGTGTATGTTTTTCCATCCCCACAGGAATGGAAGACGTGACATGCGACAGAACAGAGTTCTTGAGCAACTACCTGACTAACGTGGATGACATTACTTTAGTGCCTGGAACTCTAGGAAGAATTCGATCCAAATTTAGCAATAATCCTAAATGTAAGTTGGTTCTTCAAATATTCAGTAGTTCAACTAGTCATCAATGAAAAAAGTAAAAGCTTGGTCTCTGAAGCCATAGAAATCCTAGTTTGGCAAGAAATCTTAGCAAAGCTTCTGTTGTCCTCATCCGATGAAAGTGACTTGCTATCTATGAAGACTCTTGTGAACATTAACCGATGTGTATTGTTTATAGTAGCTCCTGGCATAGAGCAGCATTGACTGAACATTTGCTCTTGTTTTTATCATACGGAAATTGCACTTAATTTGAAGCATGTTTACAACAGAAACATCTATTTATAGGGGAGAGTTTTCCTGTGTCATAGGCAGGCTGATCCCTTTGGTGGAAGTAGAGTCTCAGGGTTGATAGACCAACAATCAGAACCTCAAAGTTCCTCAGAACCTTCTCGCTCTTTCCTTTTGTCAAAGTGATGTACAGATTTCATGAGAGGAAAAATACTATGTTCTTAGAGATTGTTAACTACTCTGAAAAATCAGACATAAAAAGCTGGAAGGATTGAGAGTCTTTTAACTTATTTAGCATGTTGAGGGTGTGATATGCCACTAACACAAACTTTTAGTTTGTGTTGATGCCAGTTAGATTTTGAAAACCACACGAGCGTTCTTTTTAATTCCTAAAAAGGTTTTTTCACTGTATATATTAATTGTACATAGCATTATGTACAAATGAAAGGGCATTTTCATATGGGCATATATTGTATGTTTCTAAGAATATGTTATAATTTTACTTCAGACATGGTACATTAAAATAGAACCTTCAGAACAATAAATCATTGACACCAAGCTCAAAGCTTTGGAAACATAATTTTTCCAAAGTTATGTTCCTAAGTCAACACAAATGGGACATTTTCCAGGGTCAACGTTGTGAAATCAACAAAATGTTGGTGTTTCTTACTTTTTTCCATGTCCCTTTCTGTCCTCTCTGGCTCTGGCACCTTTGCTCCCTTGAACTGGATGCAAGCCTTCCTAAAGGATACCTCTTTATTTCAAAAAGTATTTCTGACATCAGTAAATGCCATGGAGAAATTGAGTAGACGAGCAGTTTTGTGGACCTGTGGAGTTGTACTACCATTAATGAAATATTTGTGTTCTCCCTTCATTTTGGGAGAGCCAGGGAGGAGGGCAGTGAAGAACATAGTGGTGGCCATATGCTCTTGCTCACTCTGCAGCTCTCCCAGGCTCTCACCGAGACACTGGACAAGCCTCTTTAGTACATGGCGCCTCAGCTTCCTCATGCATAGAATAAGGACTGTGGGATTCCGGAGTGGGAGGTTGTATAAATGGAATTATATTGCATTTAATCTGCAAGCAAAGCTATATGTTGAGTACAAAGATGAGGTATGACTTTATTATTGTTTCAAGTGAATCTGAGCACAATCTTATCAAGTCCTTTCTGTATCCTTGTGTGATAATGTTGCCGTTATATTTATGACAGTGGAAGTCAAGGGCAGACAGAGGGTTGAAGGAGCTGGTTGAGAAGGGGACAATAAATGGCAGAGCTAAGTGAGAGCCCTGGTTTGCTGATTCTTTAAAAATACTTAATTACACTTATTTATTCTGTTTATATGTATGTATGCACAGATGTACAACAATGCCTTAATATATGTGTGGAGGTCAGAGGAAAACCTGTGGGAATTAGTATTTTCTGTCCAGCATGTTGGTCCTGGGAATGAAACTCAGATTGTAAGGCGTGGTAGCAAATATTTTACTGACTGAACCATCTGGATAGTTCCATTTGCTGATATTTTACTGACTGAACCATCTGGATAGTTCCTTTTGCTGATTCTTAATCACCACACTTTCCTTATTCAAAATGGACTGGGTAGCATGAGATGATGAAGAGTTTAGACAGAAGGACTGGTGTCTCAAACAGATGCATTTGGCATTTCCTAAGAATTCTCTGGTATGTGTCTGAGGATGAGATTGTCCTATGTTGTTGATTTCTCTAAGTCAGCAGTTTTCAACCTGTTGCTTATCATCTCCTCTGCAAACCTTTATCTCCCGAAATATTTGCATGACTGTTCATAACAGTAGCAAAATTTCAGCTATGAAGTATTGACAAAAATAATTTCATGGTTGTGCATTACCACAACATGAGAATCTATATTAAAGGATTGCAGCCATAGGAAAGCTGAGAACCACTGGTGTAAACTATCAGAGGACATGGATGTATTCTGTTGAGTTCCTATAAAGATCATGATTCACAGGCCACAGTACAGAGTGCATGGCGAGTTCAGTGGTATTCCGAGTTGTGCTCCAGTGTGAAAGCTCCTTCACGTTCTAAAACCACTTGGCTTAGTGAGGACTCTGATAGCCTCTGTATTCTGGTATCCTTGTGAATGATTAGAGAGAAAGTGCCTCTAGAGCTCTTAGAGAGAAATGGGTACACAACACGGACTGAGTTATTATTACCAAGATCACTTGCTTGCTTTCCCCAAAATGCAGCTATTAAAACTTACATAGAATGGAATTGACATTTTTATCCTTGAATTTCAGAGCTTTCGGACTAAGTTTCTGAAGATAGTATTTAGTGTGTGCACGTGTCTACTTTAAGGGAAGCCACATTTTCCACAAATATGAACAAATGTTTTCTTATTTATTGAGCACTTACTAAGCACCAAGCCCTGGGGACCACAGCAGTGAATGATACACAGAAGCCTAGCTCTGCCCAGGTTTCTGTCCCTGGGAGGCCTGCACTGGCAAACCCAGGTCTCTTCTGAGTACTGCTTTTCCCTTCTCCTGATTCTATAATGACATATTGAAGCAAAACAAAACAAAACACAAACAGCCTGCAATCTCTTTTTCCACACAATCACCACAGAAGGGCACCCTGACAATAAGATCCAGTATGCATACACCCACCATTTATATAGCTGGGCCCTAAGCTACTTTGAGTGTAGGCTGAAATAGTCTCTTTGTCTCCTGGTTGTAAAAAAACAAGGCAGCACACACACACATGGGAGGCTACATTTAGTAAGGAGTGCTCACCTATGCAATTAGACCTATGACATCACCACAGAAACTACTCACTTGCTGCATTAGAACACTAATCTTGCAGTGAATGGTGGTTTGTTTCAAAGTATTGCAGATAAACAGGAAATGATGATAAAAGACCCCTAAAAATGACTGGCTCCGTTTCTGACATGAAATTGCAAATAAACTCAAGTGAGTGTTTTACAGGGATCGGTTGGGGAAGCTTGAAGCAAGCCACACAGCAGCACTCTCGTGCTGTGGGAGAAGGACTTCTGTTCTAGCTGAGGGGCCAGCCCTGCACCTTGTTTATTGCCTCCCCATTGCTGAAATAAACTCTAACACACATTTACATATTCGTTCAAAATGACATTAAATGAGGTGGAAGCATTAAGTCTCTTTATTTAAAAAAAACCACCTCTGTTTGTGGCTGTGTTCTGAAACCTTTCTCCCTTTCTCTGCACAGATGACCCTAAAGCCATTATTGCTAATCTCACGGTAAGTGTTGCAAGCCGTTAGACCTCTGCCCTTGCAGCAGCGTACATGCTCACCTTCCCATGTTTGCCTTCCCTGTGGGTGGTTAGGAACATTTTCCTCACTGACCTGTGGGCCTGTGTATTTGTTTCCCCTAAGCTTTCAAAACTTCTGGCCTCTGGTCAACTGTAGACTCCCCAATGGTCTTGGCGATGATACAACTGAGGCTTTGTTCTTTTTATTAAGCTGAAAAGTATTTACTCATGATTAATCAGATCTTTACTCACTCTGGAACAGATCTGTTCCCATCTTCTCTGTGTCCCCTCCTCCCATCTGCAGATAGACTTCAAAGCCCTTGAGCCTTCGTAGATGGGCCTGCGCATGCATGTTGCTCATCTTTCCCTCTGCCTCCTGCTCTGTGAATTGAGACAACTGAGAAAACCCTTGAGTTTTGAATTACCCTCGGTCTTGGGCTCAAGAGTCAGAAATTGATCTTAAAAATTTCTCGTCTGCTCTGATAACCTATGACTTCTTTCTAAATCTGTCTAACTCCCTTGGAACCTATTTGCTCTTAGCATGCATTATTTAATAGGGGAGAGCAAATCTATCTATTCACTATCTTTTTGTTGGACTAACCTTTAACACTCAAGAGACAGACTAGGGCTTTTTTGGGGGGGGTAGGAAACATCTCTTTGTAAGACCAATATTCACTTATATTTCAGTGTAAAAAACAAGATCAGCACTTTAAGCCTTACATGAAACAGCACCTTCCCAAACGTTTGCACTATGCCAACAACAGGAGAATTGAGGATATCCATTTATTGGTGGATCGTAGATGGCACGTTGCAAGGTAACATGAGGGTAACACTTGTCTCTCTGTCTTTACAAGCACTTTTTCTTTCACCTGGAAATTTTTTTAAGGTTCTTGGTCATCATTAAGAACAGTTTGGGCTGGAAATAATCTCGTTGTTTGGGTCAAATAGTTAAACACATGGGATTATGCAAAGAGAGATATGAAACCAAGAAAACATTGGAACCATGTAGAATAAACAGGAGCTCATATAGAAATGTTACCGAGATGTGGCCAAAATATCCTGGCTGACTATGTTCTTTGTAGGACGGACCCTAATGTCTGGGGCACCTAGGGAAAGAAGAAACTTGTTACATTTGTCTAGTTTATAGGAGACTGTGTCGTGGGACAGAGGTTAAGTGAGAGTTGACTTTAGCTTAGCAAATTAGTGAAGAGCAAAGGCAGGTGCTAAATCTTTTCAAGTTTACTTTTCCACTGCTGAGTTATTACACATATGTAGTACTATCTGAAGTTCAAGTTACTCTTGGCTGGAAACCCATTTGTTAGATTTTTGTTTTCCCAAGCACTTTTCTTCATTGATAATGTGCCTTGCCTGTACTTAGGCAATACTTACAGTATTTTTAATCATCATCATTTTGGGTGGTAAGGAGGCCATAAAACACTTACTTAAAAGGTGTTTTTCTGTCACAAAAGGTAAAAGTAAGTGATTGTGATGTCTTGTAAGCCATATTTTCATTCCCTACTTCTAAATACATTTGCTAGGTGAGGCCAGGCTTTTGTTAGCTATGTTATGGTTAGTGTTAAATTGACCACTTCGTGGACTCTGGTCTTATTATTCTACTAGGTAAGTTTGAATACAAATATTTTTATAGAATGAAGATCTTCATTCAATACCACATATTTAAAATGCCTTCTGGGTCTTGGGACTGAGGCTGGTGAGCACAAGAGCTGCTCAATCCAAGCAGGAGGCATGGAAAGTATGCTGACTTCAAAATTTTATCTTTAACTTGGGGTGATATGCAAGTCAATAACACTAGAAAAATGAAAAGAAGTGCCTTATCATTGCTAGCCTTTGCAGGGATCCTATCTACCCCAAATTTGCTTTCTATCAGCATGATTTGGCAGAAGAATCCTAACTGATCATAAAATTGTTTCAATGTAGGAAACCTTTGGATGTTTACAAGAAACCATCAGGAAAATGTTTTTTCCAGGGTGACCATGGCTTTGATAATAAGGTCAACAGTATGCAGGTATGACCACAAAATGATATTGAAATTGAGATCTCGGGGAGGGGTATCATGGGACTATTTGAAGCTCCCAGGAATTCAGACATAGATGGAAGGCTTCTAGTGGAAGCATGGATGGTTGATGTGTTGCTTTTCTTTTCTTTTGGAAGACTGTTTTTGTAGGTTATGGCCCAACTTTTAAGTACAGGACTAAAGTGCCTCCATTTGAGAACATCGAGCTTTACAATGTTATGTGTGGTAAGTCACTTGTTCAGTCAAACTACATGAAACCATCTTTGGTCGGTGAATTTCCTTACTGCTAGAAAAAGAAAAGAGGTGTCTATTTCCTAAGACCTTCCCTCACTGAAAAAAAAATGTAACTTGCTCATTGGTTCAAGGGACAGAATGTCACTCCCTTCTAAGGCCTCTTTGTGTCTCTTCGGTGGTTGACTAATGGGGAGTTTTCATAGTGTTGCTGTTGGCTGCCTTTGGCTGATCCAACACAGCATTACAGTTTGACACCGTTGGTCAGAGACCCGATGAAGCAAGAGTTCCATGCAGACAGAGCGTTCTCCCACCTCCTGCTCTCATTGCAGCCCAGTGAAAATTTTGCCAGCTTGCATCCCAGCCAGCTATTTATGTGCTCCTAATTATTTTTCTTCCTTGAGCTTCTCGTTGCTGAATGAGGACAGCTTTTCCTATTTAGTAAGGGAGTGCCAGTCTAGTGGTTAGAGGGGGAGTCTGAAAGTCGGGTCTCCCGGGTTCTTTTCCTAGGTTGGCTGCTAGCTCTCCACTGTCCTGCCCCTCAGCTTAGGCAAGTCACTGTATGCCTACTTGGCAACCATTCACTTGCTGTGAAATCAGCCTGTTCATCCCTTGGTAGCCCATCAAGGCAGATGACCAAAACCTGCTTTTACCCCCATACTTTTGTATAGAGCATTAGAGGGTAGGCCATGGGTATTTATTGATTATGTCTCATTTCAAAATTTGATTTTAAAAAGTCCAGAGAAGTGCAGAAGGGTGATGGTTACAAACACTGTCATCCCATACACACATGGGCAATGGCTGAGTGGCAATGCCTGTATTCATGCTCTAGCAAAGAACAGAGCTATTTCAAGAAGTGTTAGCAAGGCATTGTGTTGTCATACAGGTTCAGAAGATGTGAAGGGCGTGACGGATATGATAATTTAGTTAGTCTAGTTGTGATTTGTTTCAGTATTTAAAGACTCCTGGAAGGTGAAAGGTTTTGGCTCCTACTATAACTCATTGTAGAACAAATGAAAAACATCTGCATTCCTTTCTTTTCATCAGATCTCCTAGGATTGAAGCCAGCTCCCAACAATGGGACGCACGGAAGTTTGAATCACCTACTACGTACAAATACCTTTAGGCCAACCCTACCAGAGGAAGTCACCAGACCCAATTACCCAGGGATCATGTACCTCCAGTCTGATTTTGACCTCGGCTGCACCTGTGATGATAAGGTAGAGCCAAAGGTAGAAATAATCTTTTATGTTTTACTATGGAGATGTTTGTTTGGTGTATAAAACATTGTTTTGTAGAACTTTCTGTGATAATAGGGTTGATCACTGTCTCTGTTATCCAGAATACTGCCAATGACTGCTTACAATGGAGGGATGACAATTTTAATTTCATTTTTAAAAATTTAAGTATTAAAAGCTGAATATCACTCATGGCTACCATTTAGACAGTATAGGTCTGGAATGAAGGTTTAAAAACTCTGGATTTATAATCTGCATTTAGGAGCTTACCCTCATATGCAGTCATGGATTACCAGTGATCCAGGGCCCTCCTAGATAACAGGTAGTTCTGCCACAATGGTTTCAAAAGATACTTGATATTTTAAGGTAGTTGAGAGAGCTTTCTGCAAAACCTGAGCAGGGTAGATAGAAATCACTGGCAACTGGGAAATATTCTAAAGCTAACAGAATACCTTCCAAGGCCAGAAAGGTGAGGGTAGATAGAAAATTATAAGGATGATTAGCAGGAGAGAGGGAGGAAGGAGGAAGGAAGGGTTGAGGTGGGGAAGAGAGAGAGAACTGTGTCTGTTAGAATCCTGCAGCCCCAACTCTGTGGCCTGCTAACTAGTAATTAATACCCTCATTCCTATTGCCTCTACTCTGCTACAGCCGTCTCCTATGGAAGAGCCTAATTGTAAGCCAAAGGACATATTTATTTTTTTAATGCAGCTTGAAAACTCACCCTTCTGCGCACAGAACAGAGTGGGGAAGGGGGCATTGAAAGCATACCACCCATCATATTACATTGGGATAGTTTTTAAATACCAATAAAACAAATAGACAAAAGGATCTTCAAAAGTATTAAGCAGTAATTTACTCATTGAATTTTTAAATTGGTTAAGATTTTTATAGCTACCAACGAGTATTGCTTCTCTTTTCTTTTTTAAACTTTCTTTTTATTTATTCTTTGTCTTTCACATCATGCATCTCTATCCTATTCTTCCCCTATACCTCCATATCCCTTCTGCCCTTGCAAACCCTCCCCCCAATTAAAAAATAAGAAGGAAATAAAGGAAGACAGGAAGGAAGGAAGGAAGGAAGGAAGATCTTGTCATGGAAGCTGTAGTGTGACACAGTGAGCCACATAGTTTACTTTTATCCATATATCTTTACTTGCAAGTGTTCAATGCAAAAAGTCATTGATCTTGTTTGAGGCCTCCGGTTTCTGCTACACTGTCTATGCTGGGTCCTTACTGGGACAACTTGGATATCCTGTTGTTGCCCTGTGTTGTAAAGATCCTGTAGCTTTGGGTCTGCAGGACCTGTCCCTTCACATGTTCCAGCAGATCATAGATGGAGTGAATGTTGGAGTAGGCCAACTCATAACCTAGTTATGAACATAGGTCATAACCCTAGTTCTGGGTCTGGGTAGTTGCACAGATGGTCAGCTTGCCAAATCTTCCCTGTTCTCATGATCAGGGTGAGCTCTCTGGCATTATCACAGCTACTTCACCCCTTGATGAACAAGGGATGGGACCTGTTGTGCTTTTATGTCCCCAGGGTCAGCTCTCCCACACCTGCATCATCAGGGCCAGCTCTCTTGTGTTGCCCAGGTGAGGTGCAGTGTCCATTCTCCTGAGTGCTGAAGCTGGTGAAGGGTAGGGACAGCTTTCTGCTCTTAAGACTTCTGGGCCAGCTCTCCCACCCACCACAGGCAGCTAAGGGATAGCATCTCTCCCTGGACTATGAGGGGCAAGGCCAAATCACTAACACTCATTTTCAGGACTGCCTCCTCCCCCAGTCCCTGTCAACAGGGTCAGCTCCATTGTGAAACTCAGGTAAAAAGCAGGACCCACTTTCTTCAATGCCACAGATGGTCAGCAGCAGGTGGCAGAGGTGAGAGGGATAACAGACATCCCAACTAGTGCTTCTATTCTATTAGCAGAAATGAACCAGTGTTTCCACACTGAGTTGAGAGATATTTGTACAAAGCAAGGATGTTAACACATTTTTATATGCTGTTTAACTATAGGTAGAAGTGTGAGGTGTTTTTTTTTTTATTAGCCTCAGAAAAAAATGGATAATAATTCTCCTATTGTGCAATCTCTTTCCTTTCTATTTGTCCCCTCCCAGAATTCCTATGGGCTTAAGACCCACCATTATTTTAGGCACTAGAATAAGAAATTCAGTTTGTCCTTCCTGCGTATCCTCATATTTATCTCCTTCCTACCTTTGCCCTTGATAAGAATCAGAGATGCTAATGAGTGAAGGGAGGCAATGCTCAGAAGCTGGAGGTGGGAGGCTGCAAAATCAATAGAAATCAGCTTACCAAGAGGATCATAAACATAAGTTTAGAGGACTCTATAGTTATATTCATTCTCTGTATGATCTCTAGTAAGAAAGCCTTTTGAATATCTTGACAAATTCTATTCCACAAAGTTTGCACTTTGCTTATACACAACTCTTAAATAGTACATGAAATATCTTAACATGTCTCAAAATAACCTAAGGTATAATTTTGCATATGGGAAACTTTTATGTGGCTGATGTTGTATGCTCTGGATCTTGTGATTGTTTGACTCATAATTATTTCTGGGATACATTTATGTATATTTGCATATGAACCTTTAGTTCACTTATTTTTTATGTTACTTAGTTACATTTGATATGTAAATAGATCATACTGTTTTTATTAAGTTTCATATCTAAGAACATTTGGTAATTTTCAAATATCAGCTTCACAGTTACTCAGAGGACATTATTGTAAATGGGATTTTATAGTTACGACTCAAAGGTCTCAGGGACAGGTGATGGGTTTAAAACCTGAGTGATGACTTTTCAGAGTTGCTCCATCACCACTCTCTAGGAGTGTTGGGTCATTACTGTTTGGATTTGAAAAAGCAATATTGTGCATTGATTTGGTGGATCACTTTAGTGTAGACAAGTGTTAATCTGAGAGAGGGGGCACTCGCTACTGTATGTGCCCAAATAACCACTCTTGTCAGCCTGGAAGCTAGCGTGATTGCATACAACGTGAAGGGAAGGAACTGAGTCATGGAGAGATTAACAGAAGTGCTCACAGACACAGACGTCATGCTTAGAAGGCAAATGGCAGCTAACACAGTAGTCGCTCAGGTACAAAGCTTGGAGTTTAGCAAGATGCTGAGTAGGAATAAGAGAGAGGGAGAAAGAAAGAACATATCTGATGTGCCTTCTTTCCTTTTCTGGTTTTTACATGTGAAGAACAAACTGGAAGAGCTCAATAAACGCCTTCACACCAAGGGGTCTACAGAAGGTAAGGGTAGGCTCAAAACCAACAAAATAAATTTTGACTTCTAGTTTTTAAAAATTGATGACCGGAGCTGGAGAGATGACTTGCTGTTCTTCCAGAAGACCTGGTTTCGATCCCTAGCACCCACGTGGCAACTCACAAAACTAGCAGTAACTCCAATCCTAGGGGATCTAATGCCCTCTTCTGGCCTCTGAGGTCACCATGCACACACATGATTGGAAGACATACATGCAGGCAAACCACACCTACACATAAAAAATAACCAACCAATCAAACCAAACCAAACAAAGAAACAAAAAAACCATCAAAGATATTTTAATTTTTAAAGCACCAGTATAATAACCTTAAAATTTCTATTTGTATTGTAATTTTTAAAAATATGAACATAGGGTACCAACTGTCTAGTGAGAGAAATTCTATTAGCTTTTTGATTTCCTTTAATAGCTTTTAAACTCTAAGAAAAAAAAGGAAGAAATCTCCTGGATATCTGATGGACTGCAAATCAAGGTGTTAATGGGAGCTTCTATGTTGGGGATGTTAGTCATAGTGATAAATATTAGCTCCTGGTGCATATAGCAAAACTCAACTGCCTGAAGGATCAGCAGGTAAGTTGTAATGAAGAAATGTTCCTAGAAGAAATGTGATTTCCTTCATCATACCCAGGATTATTTCCACCCCGACTCAAGTCTCCTCTTATTTTACATATGACAATGGCAGACACCTAATAGTAAACTTCTAGAAGCCTGTGATATGGCAAAAAGAATAAAGAAATACAAACAAAACCTAAAAACAACCAATAACAACAACAAAACAAAAACCAGAAGATAATCAGAAAGAGCAGCCAAGAATCCCAGTGATTTGTACAAAAGAAGAAAGACACTTGTTCATACTTTATGGTGCTGATGCAGGATGAATTGGCTCCCCTACACTTCCTGTGGAATACAAGCTGAAAGAATTACCCCAGTCTGGGACATGCCATACACACGGCAGCACACAGAACTGTGTATAGATATCACACTTCTGCTTTTATCAGTGATGTCACTTCTACTCACAATTTACCAGCCCAAGTGAGATTGGTGTAGAGTATATTGAACTCTGTTCTACAATTTACACAGCTGTAGGTTAGAACAGAAAATAACTAGGAATTGTAAAACAATCTATCAGGCAAATTTTTTGTTTTGATTGATCGATTCGTTTATTTATTTATTTGTTTACTTATTTATTTATTCATGTATCTATCTATCTATCTATCTATCTATTTATCTATCTATCTGTCTATCTATTTAGAGGCAAGGTCTCACTATGTAGCTCTGGCTGTCCTGGAACTCACTTTGTAGGCCAGATTGGCTTCCAAATTACAGAGATTTGCTGCCTCTGCCTCCCACGTGCTGGGATTAAAGGAGTAAGCCACCATACCTAGCTCTTCTTGATTCTAAAGTTCTGGAAAATCAGGAGAGGAGGGAGCTGATGTGAAGGTTTCCTCCAGTAGATGAGATGACTTTCTGAGACAAAAGGGGCTGGGTTGAAGAAGTAGATAAAAGAGCATGGCTGCCCTACATCAAATGAGAAAGATGGGATGATCGGGCCATCCCTTGCGCCATCGGTTTCCATGTGGTCCTGTTTACCATCTGGTTTTCCATCTGAATAAGCAGAGGTTGAGGAGGCAGCAGCAGATCTTACCTGCTTGCCTTGCTTCCTCTCTATATAAGATCTTCAGCTTTCCTTCTTTCTGCTTCGCCACCCTCCCCTTTTACTTTCGATCCCGGGACACACAGGCTCTCTGCCATGTAATTGGATAGAATAGTGATCCAGGCAGAACTTTGCTGCCATGCTGGGAGCTTTACTTAACCCCCACAAACTCTAGAAATGACTTGGAAGTTTGGCACCTTAACTTTTAGGGTGTTGTAGTGACATTATACGTGATGAACAGAAATGACAAAAGTGCAAGTACCCAGGGGGTGTCACAGGCAGGGAGTACCATGATTTTCAAATGTCAGTTACTGAAGAAGCAGCACTGAGATGCTCCTTACGAAGGACTAGACTGCTGGTTTGTTCATTCTGACAGCTCAGTGGACCCTTGTATTCATGCTGATGTAAACTACGCCTGATCTTGGTCCTAAAACATTCCACTTGACTGAAAATGTCTGCAATCTAGTCTGTTGGTGAGATGACATTGTGTTCACGTGACAAAATCACTCCCTGAACCTAGCACTACCTCCGAGCATGACAGTAAGAGACCTTGTGCTGGGCTAGAAGGACCTGTAGTTAGTGACATTACTTCTAGGCAACTTTGTTTAGAGTTGATCATAAGTGTCTTACATGTATCACTGAAGGGGTTGTTTGTTTCTCACGTAATATACCCCAACCACAACCTCCCCTTTCTCCACTCCTTCCAACCTCTCCCCAACCTCCCTTCTCCTCCATATCCACTCCTCCCCCATTTCTCTTCAGAAAAGACTAGGCCTCCAAATGTTATCAACTGAATATGGCATAACAAGATGTAATGAGACCAGGCACAGGCCCTCATGTCAAGGCTAGATGAGACAACCCAGTAGGAGAAAAAGGATCCCAAGAGAAGGCAAAGGAGTCAGAGACATCCACTCCCACTGTTAGGAGACCCATAGAAACCCCAAACTAAACAACCACAGCATGTGTGCAGATGACCTAGCACAGACCCATGTGAAGTGTGGATGTTTTTGTGGGGGCAAACCACATGCCCTCACTCAGTATTTGTTGTGTCCTTAGCTGGGATTGAATCTAGTTTGTCTGAAAGAATGACACCACTAACAGGTTTTAGCCCTTGACTTCAAAAGGATGGCATAAAATATTAAGGGAATCATGGCAGCTGGATTACTTTTGCATAACTGAGAAGAATGCCTGTCAGATCCAACCTGAGGCATAAAGGATTTATTTTGCGTCATGATTTCAGTCTATTATGAAAGATAAGACATGGCAGCATAGCTCAGTTCATGGTAGTGGCTGGAGCATGTGGCAGAAAGGAAGCCTTGAGAGAGATTTGAATCTGGGCCCTATCTATCACTTTCAGAGGCCTGACCCTAGTAACTGACTTCTGCCAGCCAGGTGAAGCCCTCTTTAGGTTTCTTATCCTCCCAATACATCACATCAGTTGGGGACAGCATTCAAACACCAGCCTTGTCGGGGACATTTCAGACTCAATTCATGGCAACAGCATATGTGCCTTTGGTCTGTTCATGGCCTATGGGAACCACCCTTTAAGGATATGAGAGGCCTGAAATTCAACCAGCTGTCTACCATTGCTGTATTATGTGAAAACCATTTCTTTGGATAGATTCTGGACTTTATAAATTTTGGTGTTCCTGCTTCTATGTCCACTAAATTCCATCTCCATCACCTTATTAGCTCTGTTTTATTCGTTTCTATAACACCAAGGGGGCATCTTCTGAGTCTGAGTGTCTCATACATCACTCATCTAGGCTCCCATTCAAAACATTCAATTTCTACTACAGTAGAACCTTGTAATACAAATCTTGTGTGCATGTGTGAGTGTGTGTGCATGCTCTCACCTGCCACATGCATTACATTCAGAGTAACTACTTTGACTTTCTGACTTCAGATATTTATTGAGCCTTATAAAGCAGTTATAAATTTAATGTTCTATATGCAAATATGAGATTTTTTGGCTCTGTTTTAGTTTAAACTAGAGATTCGGATAGCTGATATTTTACAGAACAAGCCATGTATAGCACTGCAGCATTTCTGTGTTCCTGTTTTAATGTCATACATTATGAAGTAAGTCAGACATCCATATAGATAGAGCACATGTGAAAGCTGTGTATTTTACTCTTGAAGCAGCTTGGAGTATACTTGAAGTCAAAAAGTATTAAATTAGTCCAAGGCACTGTTTTGCTGTCAATGTTTAGATTGCTATACAGTCAGTGCCTTTCTAGAATAAAGAAGAAGAAAACTATAGCCTTCAAAACTGGTTTGCTTAAGTCATAGTATTTCTAGGTAGGTGGCAATTTTGACACTATTGCACAATGGCTGTTGTTTTCCAGTATAGTGGCAGATTTGCTGTGTAATGAGAATTCATTTCCTTGTGACACTGAGTCAGTGGATGAAGGAATGAATGTCACGGAAAATGTAGACTCTCTTCACAAGCAATTCTGGCATTGTAGCCAGAAGAGGAAGAGCTACACTAAGAACTTTTGCCTTAGTCTTTTCTCCATTGCTACAAAATGCTTGGCATCTTCTTAAGCAAGGACATTCTGTCACCTTTGTGTGAAAAGGAACGCAAATCATTTTAATGTCTATGTATGTTTGTCATTTTACTACCATATGAAGTTAGTTTATATTTAGAAAATGACTTAGTAATTTTTCTTGACTGGGTAGAAGAATCCTGATTGTTCCTTGGAGATCTCTGGGGCCTTTTAAAATCCTGAAATGCTTCCTGCTTCTTTTGGTTTTCTTGAAGACTCTGTTGTACTAAAGAAGAGAGGTGACAATTGTTTTTCTCAGTGTAGGCGTGTCTATGCATGTGTTATAGAAAGTATTTCGGAAGTAATTAGCTCCATAATTGCTTGTGATTTATAGTAGAATTCAAGGTCTTGGTAGACACTACATTTTAATAACTTTTACCTAGCAGTGTGCTTTGCTGCTATTGAAGGTGAGCATGACTCTTTACAGACCAATTACAGAACTTGGTGTTTTTTAGTCTTACCTCTTAGTGGTAGAACATTTCTGAGAGATACAAGGCATTAGGGGGTTATGGGTTAGGAGCAAGGAAGAGCTGAGCTGAGATTTGACACAAGCCCGAGTGTTGTTTTCTGAGAACTGTCCTGGGAGATTGGTAGGAGAGACTGAATCAGGCTACAGTTGTTGCTGATGTGCTGACAGATGCTTTAATGCAAACACTTGCCCTCGCTGAAGATTCCTAATGTCACCTTGGCTGGTGCTGCTCAGGGAGAGTTGTGCCATCATTGCAATATGTCCTTCAATAGAATAACGCAGCAGACAGCCCCTGACTGGAGATTACCCAATAACTAATCTGAATTATCTTGTGTAAGTTTATGTCAGCACTAGAGGTGAGCCTGATGAGCCCAATCTATCTAAAAATTCGATCAGGCAGGTCACATGTAGACACCCAGATTTTTTTTTTCAGATTCATTTGTCAGTTGGTTACTAAGTAGACATGTGATTGGTATCATCGTAGACAGACTACATCACACACATTTAGCCTCTGTTTTCATAATGTGATTCTTCTGTTGTAAGGTTCAGCAAAGAGATGGACTACAGCAGAATGTTTCTTTCTTTCTTTCTTTTTTTTTACACAGGGTTTTTGTTGTTGTTTGCTTTGTTGTAGCCCTGGCTTTCATAGAAGTCACTCTGTAAACCAGGCTGGCCTTGAACTCACATAGATGCCTCTGCCTTCCAAGTGCTGGGATTAAAGGATTGTGCCAGGACCACCGGGTTTAGAACAGAATGATGGAAATGGAAAGGTGTGACCAGAAGAATGGAATCAGTTTCCATGGAGGCTGAAATGGCTGTGAATGACAATAGGTGTTTGTAAGGGAGAGAAGGAGAAGGGACACAGGGAGAGGAAAGGCCTTTCTATTTTGTAGAGATTTTGTGGTAAATTTTAAGCACATGTTACTGTGGGAGTGAATGTTTAAGAAAACAGAAAGGGAGAAGGATTTTCATGTGGTTCCAAGTCCATCTGCTGGAGCAGGAATCAGAGGAGAGAGATGAAACACGAACTTGAATCTGCATGACTAACTTCGGAGACAAAAAGAGCAAACTCCGGGGAAGTCCACACCACTTGAAAAGAATCGTCTCACTGTCTTTTGCCAAATGCGGTATCTGGAGGGGAACTCTGGCATATGCTGAAATGCCAGAGACACTACTGTAAACGAGGAGCCTGGGTGTGGAAGGAAGCTGCGTCTGGAACTCTGCAGTAGGAACCCAGCCTGGGAGAGCATGGACTACACTAGAGCCACAGCAGGAAATCACAAGGGTGACTGCCTTGTAAAGTGCCTGCAATACAAGCATAAGGACCAGAGTTTGGATACCTAGGAACCATGTTATAAAACCAGGCCTGGCATGCTTTTGTGACCCCAGCACTGAGGAGGATGAGGAGACTCGTGCATCTCTAGCTCTTCCTAGCCAGCCAGTCTAGTTCATCAGTGACCTCCAGGTTTTTCGAGAGACCCTGTCTCAAAGAACAGAAAGAGAGAGGGAGGAAAGGAGGGAGGAGGAGAGAGAGGGGGGGGGAAGATAGATAATACATTAACCCTTGGCCTCCATATGCACATGCACAAAGCATTAGCATGCACATGCACACAAACATACCCCCCCAATGGAATTATGGGTGAGAAGATGGTTAAAGGCTGCTAAAATGCTGTTGGACAGGAAGAAGCATTTTAAAAGTTCTATGACATTAATGCAACTATAGTTGGCCACACTTAATTAATTGTAAATTTCAATACTAATAGAGAAAGTTTTCAGTGTCCCAACACTAAAAAAATTATACATGTTTAAGCTGATTACTCTATTTGATTGGTATGACCATGACAGATATTGTACTAGAATCAGGCCTCATAAATACATATAACTTTTATGCCCATTAAAAGTTTCTAAAAATTTTTTAGAATTAAATATTCAAACTATCAATACTCCACATAGATTAAAAATCAAAGTAGGGAAAATTAAAAATAAAAGCAGGAGATGGTGTTGCAGAAAAGGAGCTTGAGAAAAATAGTTTCGCATGTATAAAGACTGAGAATCAAGTCCATTTTGTGCTCTGGGTAGGAGCATTCTGTTAAAGAGAAATGCAGTGTGTGGTTCCTCCAAGATGTCCCGGGCCAACTGCTGGGCCATGACTGGACCTGTGATTCACAGACAATGAAAAAGTAAAGCCTAAATCTTGATTTTGAACCTCAAATTTTACTTTTATCTTCTTCCCTGCCTGAATTATTAAGTTATAAAGAGAGCTGGGTAGATTTCTGGAGAGCAAGGTGGGAATTTTGGTTGGAGTTTTGGGAGGTTGTTGATATTCATTGTGAGGTGTTTTTTTTGTTTGTTTGTTTTTTGGGTTTTGTTGTTGTTGTTCTTTGTTGTTTTTTTTTTTTCATAACTGACAAAAAGCAAATAAGATGACAGACATGTTTGTATTCTGGCCATATTCAGACAACTGTCGCAATGTTATTAGCTTGGCATTGTGAAGTTGATTTCTGAAGCCAACCCAATCTTTGTATGTTGGGCTGAAGGGAGAACGGAGATAGAGAGGCCTCCTGGGAAGACTCCTTAGGCTGTCCTGCCAATCTCATGCCTCATCTCCCTTTCTCTTCATGCTGGTTGCGTTTTTTTGTTGGTATTTTTTTTTGTTTTTTTGGTTTTTTTGTTTTTTCTTTCTTTTAAATTCTAGGACTTAATGTCTGTCAGACACATTCAGTTGCTAGCAGTTTTGTAAGAGCAACAAATGTAAATGGGTTTGTAATTACACTAGTTTAACATTATGCCCTAAAAAGACCTTTTCTCATGCCAGCTTATGCCTGTTTGTAACATGTCACATCATCTGTGTTACCATCACCCTGTGTGGATACCTGAGACAGTATAGCCTATGGTGCACGTTGGCTATAGATGGCAGAACTGTGAGTTCCCTGAGGGTAGGAGGTCTAAGCCATCTCTTTATTCAATATCTCCATTCTCTAGCCCAAGGTCTGGTACAAAGAAGGATCTTAGTAAATGTCCAATGAAGGGACAAGCAAGGAGCAAAGGACAGCTGTGGGGAGACAGCTCAATTAGCAATCTGTGTGCTACAGAAGCAGGAGGACCTCAGTTGGCATCCCCATCACCCATATAATAAATGGGCATGGTGGTGTATGCAAGTAATTCCAGAACTGGAGAGACAGGGACAGGCAGATCCTTAGGGCTCTCTGGTCAGCCATTTTAGCTGAATTACTGAGTTCCAGATTTAGTGAGAGACGCTGTACTAAATCTAAGGTGCAGAGAAACAGACAATTGGTGTTGACCTCTGTCCTCCACAAGCATACATCCACACCATGAATGCACACACACACACACACACACACACACACACACACACACACACAGAGATACACAGACTGACAGACAGACAGACAGACACACACACTTAGTGACAAGAGTGAAGAGGAAAGTTATAAATTGTTATTAGCAGAAAAGGAAAAAAATCAATGTATCATATAGAATTGTTTGTCATAAGTGGGATGCTGCAAACAAACCACCCTCTGGGGGAAAGAAGAGGTATGTTGGAAAGTGTCAAGAAATGAGGAGGTCTGGAGGAAGGGAGAGCTGGAGATTGTAGATCATCCATGCTGTTGTCTGGCAGGTGCTCTAAAGAGGGGGCACATGTGGACAGACAGATGTTTATTTGCTGGCCTCTCATGGAACAGATCAGGGAACAGTCTTTGGGATGAGTCTGGAGGAATACACTGTTGCTTAGTCACTTTTAGTGCTGTGAAGAGACACTGACAAAGTTAACTATTTTAAAAGATATGTTTAAATGGGGCTGGCTTACAATTTTAGAGGCTTAGTCCTTTACCAATATGGTGGGAAGTGTGGCAGCAGATGTGACTGGCATATGCTGAAGAAGTAGTTGAGAGTTTCATCCTGATCTATAGATAGCAGGAAAGAGAAGGGGGGGAGAGGGAGAGAAGAAGGAGAAGAGAAGAGAAGAGAAGAGAAGAGAAGAGAAGAGAAGAGAAGAGAAGAGAAGAGAAGAGAAGAGAAGAGAGCCTGGCATGGGCTTTCTGAAACCTCAAAACCTATCCCCAGTGACACATTTCCTCTAATAAGGCCATACCTCCCAATCCTTCTAATCCTTTCAAACATTTCCACTCCCTGATGACTAAGCATTCAAATATATGAGTTTATGGGGGCTATTTTTTTCAAACCACTATACTTGAAAAACTTTAAAACTTAACTGATAGAGAATAGTTTTTCAAAGAAATTTAATATTTCTGCTTCCAGCTGAAACCAGGAAACCAGGCATCAAAAATGAAAACAAGAAAAACCTTAATGGAAATTTTGAACCTAGAAAAGGTTTGGTTTGAGTTTGAAAGGAAAATCTGGGTTGGTTTATGGCCCTCAAGTACTATTGCTGGATTTGCTGGCTTTTAATTTGTTTATTAGATTTTATTTACTTAATAACATTATGGTACACTCTGATTCATAGGGGCGGACCCTTAAATTTGGCAGCTTAAGTGAGGCTTCTTCATTTATTGCAAGGCACAGGAAGCCGGACTACCCAGAAGTTGCTTGCTTTGTGATAGCATTGGCCACTCTGCCACAAATCAGCAGTTCTACTTGGGAGGGTTTTTCGGAGTATTGTGTGAACATTTTTTTTCTCCATTGTTTGCATAGAAGGGTAGCATTTTAATTAAAGCAACATGTATACATAATTTCATAAGTGCTTGCCAGATTTTCTTTAATAAAATTTACAGTAAAAGCAGGTTTCATTATGAATCACTTAGAAATTATGAGTTCTGTATGCCTTGATCTCTAAATATATGGGTGTGCAGGAACCCTAGTTTCCTGAATTTATGGAAATTTAGTCTATCCCTAGTGGGCAAGCCAAGCTCCAGGCTTCTCCATGGGTTGGAATAAAGGTTTGAGTACTAAATTCTCATCTTTTACCTCAAAATATCAATAAAATTTCAGTGTTTGTGTTCCTTAAGGAAGCCGAGCTACACATTTAGGGGTCTTAAGTGTGTTCTTTGGTGACAGATGGGCTTCTCATCTGTATTTGAGGGACCCTCTTGAATGCCTGCTTCTGTTATCTATACATGTTTCTTTAAGTCCATGCCTAAAGACAGAGCTGCTAACTATTCTCTTTTTATGCTGAAATAATAGACATTTCAGTTGTAGTTTGCAAACAATAAGAAGAAAGAGTGTTCTTAATTGAGACCTTGATTAACCGGATAAACCTCTTCAGGGGTCAAATTATTTATTACATAAAATCCAATCCCATTGGCTCTCCATTTAGCTGACTCCTCTCAAAATTTACTGTGTATTTTTTCTATACAGACCTTTAAATCTGACAAATTCAAAAAGTATCACCATAGCTATAGCATTTATATTATCATTTTGACCCTTGGTAAGGTGATCAGATAAACAACAGAGGTGTTAAGAACACTAACTTGGTCTCTGTCTTATTAATAAGTAAGCTAGCAAACTGTAGGCATTGTGACTCTCTACCAATAATTCACAACTGATGTAAGGTTGACTACGCATTGAGTACAGTTTTTTTCTTCTTTTTTCTTTCTTTCTTAGAGAGACATCTTCTGTATGGACGGCCTGCAGTGCTTTATCGGACTAGATACGATATCTTATACCACACGGATTTTGAAAGTGGTTATAGTGAAATATTCTTAATGCCTCTCTGGACATCATATACCATTTCTAAGCAGGTTATTGAGAAAATTGGGGCTTATACTCTTTATTTGATATGAGTGTTTTGCTTAATAGGTTATACCTTATTTTTTCAGATTGGAAAAACTTTCTGCTGCTTTTATTATAATATTACTAATTTATTTTGGTATGTGCATGCATGCGTGTTTGCATGCACCATGGCATACACATATAAGTGAAATGGCAGCTTATAGAGTTTGTTCTCTCTGTTCACACTGTGTGTGTGTGTGTGTGTGTGTGTGTGCTTGTTTTGTTTCAATAGACATTTGTTTTTAGGGACTGTCTCAGTTACCACCAATCAGATTTACTGAGAAGTATGGAGAGTCCCTAGATATAGCCATGCTCAGTCTGACTTCACTGTCAGCTTCTTCTTTGTATTTTATTTACTTTTTAAAAGTTGCCAAGAATTAAAAAATATATTAAATTTTCTTATTTTAGTTTATGTGTGAGTGTTTTTTTTTGTTTGTTTGTTTGTATGTGTATGTATGTGCATCCCATGCCTCAGAAAACAGAGGACATAGAATCTCCTGGAACTGGATTTGTGAATGGTTGTGAATCACCATGTAGGTGATAGGACTTGAACCCAAGTCCCCTGCAATAGCACCAATGCCCTAAACTGCCGAGCTATTTGTATAGCTGCGTTTATATTTTAATAGAAACTTTTTACTTTGAAGTTTCAGCTTCATAAGAATGAAATACATAGCTATAGATCAGAAATTCAAGCAACTGATTGTGTAGTTGAAATACACATATATTTGCTATATACTTATAAATATATTTTCAACTTGTAAATGTAAATGACAAGAACACTACTTTCCCAACGAGCTTATTAATTTCTGCTCCATGTGCATACATGGAATTTTACACACACGCACACACACACACACACACATAGACAGAGAGAGGGAGTGTGTGGATGCTTTTAAAAGAAGGGATTTCTATGTGTGTGTATGTGTATGCATGTATGTATGTATTTGTGTGTGTGTTTCCTTATGGATACCATCCACCTCATTTTTTTTTTTTGAGGTAGGGTCTTACTCTAGTTTGATGTTTACCAAGTAGGCTAGTCTGATGGTCAACAAACAGTTGGGATCAGCCTGTCTGCACTGGGATTGCAAAAGTGTTCCACTGTGCATGACTCTTTACTTGGGTTCTAAGGATTCAACTCATGTTCTCACATGCTTACAAACCAAGTAACTGCTTTGCCAACTGTCCTAGCAGCATGTGCCTTATTTTATTATTATAATTATTATTATTATTATTATTATTATTATTTTATTACTATTTGTTCATAATAGAGACTCTATCTTGCTTTGACCATTTGGTCTCATCTCTGAAAGAGTATCAATGAATGTCTTTGCCTCCACATGTAGGCTGAGGTCTCCAACATCCTGGAGCATCTGACCAACTGTGTTCGCCCTGACGTTCGTGTGTCTCCAGGATTCAGTCAGAACTGTTTGGCCTATAAAAATGATAAACAGATGTCTTATGGATTCCTTTTTCCTCCCTGTAAGCTGCAGCATGTTGGGGTCTGATCACTGTGTGTGTGAGCACGTGTGCATGTCAGGGTGGGAGGTATAATCTGGAGTTTGAAAACTCACTGGTTAGGATTTCAGGGGTCCAGGGTTTCTTCATAGGGAAGCAAACACTTGAGAGACTGAGATTATCCCAAAATTGAGCCTGAAAATAACCAGCTTTTGAGCATCCTGCTCTTCTGGAAAAAAATCTAAAGTATTGGGGACACTTGTACTCTTTCACATTGTTAAAGGGGAATGTGAAAGAAATGGGAACATTGTTTTTTTAAGAAAGGCTTTTCATTTGACAGTTTCATATGTTTATATGATGTGTTTTTGTCATTTCTATATCCCAGTGCCCTCTGTCATCCTGCTAGGAAACCTTTTTCTTACTGGGTCTCCCTCCTATGTCCATTTCCTCTTTTTGTGTGTGGCCTACTGAGTTTAATAAGCGTCCTTTGCCTAAGCGTGGGTGGCAAGCTGTTTAGTGGAACAGTCCTATAGAGGTGATTTCCTAAAAGCAATTATGTCTTATTATCTTAATGACATTTTAAGAGTCTGAGTTATAATAATTGAATCAGAGAGCTATAGACTCAAGAACTCCTCAGGAAGAAAGGGCTGCGAACACTTACTGAGGGTCGTTGCGGGAAGTGACGCAGCTGAGTAGGAGTGGAGTCGGAAATGTCTAATGGAGGAGAAAAGTGGACGTAAGAGTGCACATCCTCTGGCTTCCAGCTATTTGGCTTGACCTAGAAGACTGCTTTGCTGTTGATGTCAACATCGATAAGCAAAGTATTCTCTTTTCTCCCCTGATGTTTAGATCTGAGCTCTTCCCCAGAAGCTAAGTATGATGCATTCCTTGTAACCAACATGGTTCCAATGTATCCTGCTTTCAAACGTAAGTATCATTATTTACCCAATAAACTGTTACTTAGAAAATAAGTATTTTAAATTTACCCTTACTTTTTCACCTCCATGCTGTTTTTAATAATACCCTCTAAGTGTTCAGCTTTTACACCTTTTGAAGACCTTTTATGTAAATTCTCTACTGTTGACCTGACGGGGAGAGAAATAAGCATCTAGCCCTTGTTTACAATTAGGAAACTGACATCATAAAAAGTGACCTAGCTCATGAGTGGTGAAGCTAAAGTAAACCACATTCTAACCTGTAGTTCTTTCTATTTTAATGTTTATTATTTTTATGACAGAATCTTGCTGAATTTTAGAGGTCACCTGCACTTTTTTTTCACAACATCTGTATTTATGTATTAAACATTTCTGCAAAGGCCAGGAACCCCCTTTTCCTTTAGAGAGCTTACATTTTCTGAATGTTAACCCTAAAACTTAAAAAAAAAGGGTATAGATATTCTTGCTTATCAGAATACTAAATCCAATGATTTTAGGCTCATGCCAATGATTATTTTAGCTTCTTTGAACAAAAAAATATGAATTATTTGTTCACAAGATGAGTATTCATGGATGATAGTGATTCTGTTAATTGAATAAGCAACATAACTCTGGTCCTCAGAACTAATTGTTAGTGGGACCATTAGCTATGTAATCATAAAAATACCATTTTTTTTTCAGTACTGTGTACTGAACTCAGAGCCCTACACACAGTAGGCACACACCCCACCACTTAGCTTACCACAATTACTCCATTTTGAGATGGTATCCCATGCAGTCCATGCTGCCTTTGAGCTTGCTATGAAGCTGAGAATGATCTCCTGTCTTTGCCTCCTGCATGCTGGACACAATCATTTGCTATTATGCATAGTGTATGCGGTGGTGAGCTTGAAGCCCAGACTTTGTGCGTGCTAGAAAACACTCTGTCAATTGAGCTACATTCCCAAGCGCTAGAACTTAGGAAATTTTATTGTCTGACCTCTAAAGATTTCCTTGCTTAATGCCTAAAGTACTTCTGCATATGCTAACTCTGTAACTCTTTCTCTGGCATGCACTGTTCCCACTACTTTGCCCAGGACATACATACTCATTTGGCTTTGAGATCTCCTTTCTTTAACTTCCACTGGGAACTTTCCCTGACATACTGGACCAGCTTTACTGCCTTTCTAGCATTTCCTGCTTTCTCTTATCTTTCTTTTACAAGTTCATAGTGAATAACAAAGTTAACACTGGAGAACAGGTCTTGATGAGTCACAGCAGCTCTTGGCCCCAGAATTGCTCTTGAAGAAGGCACGCTTCTGACAGTTTGTCTGAAACAAGTGTTCTTGCACAAAGAACTGATTTGTGTCTTTGCACAGGTATCTGGACTTATTTCCAAAGGGTTCTGGTGAAGAAGTATGCTTCAGAAAGGAACGGAGTTAATGTAATAAGTGGACCAGTTTTTGACTACAACTATGATGGCTTACGTGACACTGAGGATGAGATCAAACAGTGAGGGTTTTTTTTGTTGTTGTTGTTCTTTTCTGTTCTTTGAGATGCCTGAATTCTAAGACATCACTCAGAGATTTTCATATGCTAGAGAACACTTCATAGCCCTAAATATTTTTTAAAATCTCATTATTAAAATCTTTAGTTGCTTTAACCTTTGATTAAATGTGGCTTTAATAGTTAGAATGAAATTTTGATTTCTGTGATATAAAAATATATGCATAATATTTTTGAAATTATCAATTATTCTTCAGCAAATCTTCAGTAGAAAAATTGTGATTTTAATTTATTTTCATCATTTTTGGAGAGTCTGTGAATCTTTTCTATTTTCTGAGTATGTCTTAATAGAACATTGCATAAAGACTTTGATTGAATCCAGTTATCTCTCTCCTCTTGGTACTATTGGGGATATAAAAAGATAAGGTACACACTGTGCCTATAAGAGTATGTATAAAAGTATGTAGTCTGGTGCATTTATACATGTACAAATAATCACAAATCAGCACAGAGTATATAAATAATATAGATACTTATTTAAATGCTATTTTAAAATATAGATAATTAATAGTATATATATTAACTTACTCCTTTTTATTTAATTCAAAAGAGAAATTTCTTCTTCATTACATACTTCTTGTTGGTTATTTCAATACTTTAAAAATATAGTTAAGTTCATTCAATTTCAGGATTTAGAAAATGATTAAAATTATAACAGCAAGCTGGGTGAGGATTTAAATGTGCATGCTTTGCTGTCCTGGAGAAATCACATTTAATAGCACTAGGCTCATCTCCCACTCCTGATGTTAGTCCTTCCTTTGCACCAAGTTCAGGCTCTCAGTGTAGACTAAAAGTGCTGTTATTCTTCTACATCCAGTGCCTTGTGACTCTGGACCATTTTCTATACCTATGAAAGCCATCTTTCTGAAACACAAGTCTAATACTGGCACTCACTCTGTATCTTCGAAACCTCCAGTGGAGTATTGCAGCCTAAACCATGGCACCCAAACTCTGTAACCTGGTACCCACAAACTTCCACAGCCTGTCTTCTGTTGACATTTGCAGCTTTTTGACCTACTTCATTATTCTAGTCACTTTATTGCCTCCAACTTTTCAATCCAGCCACTTTAGTTTTGGAATACCTTTCTCTTTCCACCAGGTAGAGGCAGGGGGACAATTCCTGGCAAAGAGAACCTCATGTTTAAAGTAGAATGGCAGAGTGTCGTCATGGGTAAACGTTTTTATGAGAAAGTTTTGATGTGTCTTATGGTTTTATTTACTTTCTGGGTTCAGGTATGTGGAAGGCAGCTCCATTCCTGTCCCAACTCACTACTATAGCATCATCACCAGCTGTCTGGACTTCACTCAGCCTGCAGATAAGTGTGATGGTCCTCTCTCTGTGTCCTCCTTCATCCTTCCTCACCGGCCTGACAATGATGAGAGCTGCAATGTGAGTCCCCAGACAGGGTCCTGGGGATGTGTTCTTAGACTCAGTTTATATCCCCACTGTTGAACCAGAATAAAACATATGCATCACCCAATCAAACAGAAAGGGGAAATGACCCAAGTAGAACTTTATTGACTATATAGGGACCTGGAATTCTATAATGATAATTTCATATTTTTCACTGTGTGTGCATATATATGTACATTTCACACAATTCTGTTTACATTATCAATTTTGACAAATGATAAAGTGCCTAAATGTTTTTATTTTCATAAAAATTGTACCAAACATGCAAACAGCAATATTTTGATAATAGTTAGGGTAGAATAAAAGTTCAAAGATGTTTACTGTATTAATATTTTTTTTTGTAGATGCCTAAAAATATTCATAATAAAAGCTTTTACTACTCATGCACATGTATATGTAACACTTATTAGTCAGGTTATCCTTGGTTACTAGTTATTACTAGTTATGGGAAGGTATAACAGTCATTTAATAGTACAGAGGACCCCTGTATTGTTTGTTTTCACATGGAGAGAGCTAGGATACAGAATGATATAATTAAAAGGTCCTTAGCAGAGGCTAGTGAGATGGCTCAGAGGTTATGAACATCGGCTGTTCTTTTGAGAGCCAGAGTTCAATTCCCAGCACCCACATAATGGCTCACAACCACCTGGAATTACATTTCCAGGGCCTCCAATGTCCTCTTCTGGTCTCCATGGAAACACAAGGCATACACCTGTTGCACAGACTTCCTTGCAAACAAATTACTCATATTTATAATATAAATAAGATAAATTAAGAAGCAATGGGTGATTCTCGTTATCAAAAATTTAAAACTATAATGGTAGTTGCATTAATATTGGTTGTAATAGCTGCGGAAGTCATTGATAATCATTCACTGAGTATGTGTTATGATCCAAGTATTGTGTAGGTCCTCTACATATATTGTTCCTGTCATGTAATCACTCTGTAAGGGCTATCTTTCTTTCTCCTGCCTTTGTGTTAATTTCTAAAAAACTTACATTCCTTACAAGATGATGGTCATTGGTAGGATGGAGAACCTTAATTAGCTGGTATCTGTAGAGAACTTTGGGAGTTTTTCTTATTGTGTGATTAAGATAAGCAAAAAAAAATGTTTCATCATGAGGGCAACAGTTTAGGTTTTGCTTTAAGGAGTTGAAGTTGGAAGAGATTGAGCATGGTGTTCAAAAGGCACTGGCAAGATTCCTAAGAATGAGGTCACATGAAATTGAGTATTGTTCTTTCAAGGTCTGTAAAAAATTGTGTTGGGATTTTGATGGGAATTGCATTGAATCTGTAGATTGCTTTTGGTAGGATTGTGATTTTTACTATGTTGATCCTACCTATCCAGGAACATGGGAGAGCTTTCTATTTTCTGATATCCTCCTCAATTTCTCTCTTCAGTGATTTAAAGTTTTTGTAAAACAGATCTGTTACTTCTTTGGTTATAGTTACACTGAGGTATTTAATGCTATTTTCAGCTTTTTATAAAGGATGATGTTTCCCTTATTTCTTTTTCAGCCTGTTTGTCTTTAGTGTATAGAAGGGCTACTGATTTTTTGAATTAATCTTGTATCCTGCTACATTGCTGAAGCTGTTTATCAGCTGTAGAAGTTCCCTAGTAGAATTTTGTGGGTCACTTATGTATATACAATCTACACAATGGAGTACTACTCAGCAGTAAGAAAAAATGATATACTAAAATTTGCAGGCAAATGGATGGATTTGGAGAATATCTTTTTGAGTGAGGTCTCACAAATCCAGAAGGATAAGCAAGGGATATACCCACTCATTAGTGGACTTTAAGCAAAAAAAAAAAAAAAAAAAGAAATTCTTATTTCATTGAAAGATGATAGGTGAATAGAGTGATTTAAAACACACACACAAGCAAAAACAACAAAAAAACCAACTGACAAACAAAAAACCTTCTGGTTTGCCTGTAGGATTGCTTAGCAGAAATTTGTGATGGCCATAGTGCATCTGTGGGCATCAGCTCTGACCTACTGTGCTTTCTTCATCTGTAGTGAGCCTAACCTGGCTTGAGGAGCTTTAGATTTTATTTTTTATGTTTCATGTATTTTAGAGAAAAGAGAAGTTTTATTGCTGTATGTATGGGTTTTGTTTGTTTTTTGTTTTTTAGCTATTCTGGATTTTTTTTTTTTGCTTTTTTATATGAAGTTTGATATTAATTTTCAAAAAACAATGAAAAAAAAAAGAATGAAGTCACAGTACTGGACCTGGGATGTGGTCTTAGGCACTGAGAAAAGAGGCTGCAAGTCAGAAGTATCGTAGCCAGAGGATTTCTGGGGCTCTGCTTGTGGTTGGAAAGGAGAAAGGAGTGTGAAATAGAAAGTGAGAGATAGGCGGCCATCAGTCTGTTGGCCTGAGGTGCTCATAGGGGAGTGTGAAACTCCCTGGAACACCACTGCGCTTCCCTTGAGAAAAACCTCAGTCCTACTAAACTGCTGAGAGGTAAACCAACCACATAAAAATTAAATTCAAGATTGCTCCAAAATTTAAAGATGAAGTAAAGGTCCCATAGACATTCATACATATGGTAGGCTATTTAAAGTTTATCTCAGTTCCTTGGAAACCTTCCAGTCACCGCAGGAACGTGGCAATGGATGAGTTTGGATCCCAGCTTGGGCCACCTCTGGCTTCCAAGCATACCACACACAGGTGGTATTGAGACATACATGTAGACAAAACACTCAAACACATAAAAGTAGAAATAATAAATTGAGCTTTAAAAAAGAATGGATATCCATAGCGCACACACAAAAAAATCATGATTGTGTTTTCAGTTGCATTAATATTCTGATATTTATTTTTAAAGATTTTGTCTTTACTACTTACTTAAATTCTTTTTTTTTATTTGTAACTTTGACAGTTTATTTATTTATTTAGTTTGTTATTTTATTTGATTTCATTTTATTGCATAACCCAGACTGGCTCTTAACTCATGGTTCATACTTTTTTAAAATTGAAATTTCTTTAAAAAAGATACAGCATTGAGGATATCTTAAAGGGAGAAACTTGATAAACACAACTTCAAATATAACAATAGTTGTAGTTAGTTTGTTCCAATGTGCATATTAAATAGTGATTACTTGAATTCTTAACCTTCTAGCTTGCCGTGATTTTCAATTACGAAATAATTTTTCAAACCTGTGTGCACATTCACATAGCTGCAATTTAAAAAAAACAAACAAACAAAAAAAAAAACCAAAAAAAACCACTGGACTCACTGACCATTGAAAAAAATCCAACAAAAGAGCAACATATGAACATTCTCCCGAAATATAACCTCATGCTTACCCTAAGGGGGTCTTGACCCATCAGGAGACCTCCTACTTTGTTAATTACATGGTTGTGCTGAGGACTGGTCAGTAGCATTGTGGGTAGGGCTAAATTTAGGTTTGCCTTTACTGGGAGTTGCAGAAGTCTTGGTTAGGTTAGTCAGGAGGGTAGGTTATGAAAGGCCCAAATCCTAGCGTCTGCCTGCAAAGCCATTTAGCCTGGAATGGCCAGGCATTGGTTTCCTGAACCAACAAGCTGAAAGTACATATTTAGACTTGGCATGAGCTGTTGTCAATCTTGGTCCAGGTCTGTGTGGGCTGGAGCTTTCTGAGAAAACCTTTGCAGGTTCAAGAGCCTCGGTGGCTGGTTTGCTGAGATCACTAGTGGTCAAGAGTTAGGTGGAGGTGTGTCTGAACATTCTTGGCCCTGGGATAGGCAGCACCTGATAATCTTTTCTAAAGACTTGAAGGACATTTCAGTTGAGAGGTGTTAGGTAGTGGTGAAGGTCTTCCTGCCCCTGGTTACTGATGAAGAAAGACTTTGGCTTCGTGGGACACTCGGGTTTCCTCCAAATTAAAATATTTTTGAGATTTAAGGCTTGCTTCATATGAAGTATCCTTTGGTTTCAAATTAGACATGGAATGAATACATTGTTCAGTTGTTCTGCATGGTTTTAGCCTCGAGTTTTGCCAATGAGGCTATCTTGTGAGCAGCTGAGGCTGAAGGACATTCCCTTCATTTCTTTGATGGTGTTAATACTGACTCATTTTCTTTTCTTTCTTTCTCTCCCTTTTTTCTTTTCTACCTTTCATTGAGCTGGTAAAGTAAACAGTAATATACTTGTGAATCAACAAAGCTTGGGGTGGGGGGGGTCAGTAGCTTTACCAAGTCACTAAAGCAAGGTGAAGCACTGAACAAAATGGTGAAGCCACATTTCCAACACAGATTATGGCCCCCAAAGTGCCAAATATAGCAACTGACCTGTTTCCAAGCTTACTCATTATCAGATAGTAATCCATCACCATCAGCCAGATGGATGATGGATATACAGGTTTTCTGAGTGACCTTGAGATACACATTCAGTTCCCTATGTTAGACACCAGTTCTCTATTTTGTGAGATAGAAAAGCATTCTAGGTTAAGTGTGTGCTGATTTTACCCCTATGTTTCATAACTGAGAAGAAAAATGGGCAATCAGATTGCACAGTCAACAATTTTCCTTATTTTGTTTTGTGTTTTGAGAACCTAGCAAGAACTGCTATGCCTCTTCACACCGTGTTTCTCATTTGTTTGGTACAGCTTATTACTGCTGAACATGTTTGAAGCCAAGAGCAGGTATTTGTGGTGCATTCCTGACAGAAATTCAGTAGAGACAGGAAGGTCGTGCAGGAACAATATGGATCTGTGTGCCCAAGTGTGGGAAATAACCATTTAGATAATCTCTTCTAGAAAAAAAATCTAATTGCTTCATTTCCCTTGCAGAGCTCAGAGGATGAGTCAAGGTGGGTAGAGGACCTCATGAAGATGCACACAGCCCGGGTGCGGGACATTGAGCATCTCACTGGTTTGGACTTCTACCGGAAGACTAGCCGTAGCTACTCAGAAATTCTGACCCTCAAGACATACCTGCATACGTATGAAAGTGAGATTTAGCCTTCTGGGCGTGTGCGGTGTAGTCTCAGCAACTGGTGTATATTTTTATATTGTGTTTGTATTTATTAATTTGAAGCAGGACATAAAAATAAACACTTAGTATTTTAATCCTATACCAAATCTGACATATTAAGCCTGAATGACTCTGCTATTTTTCCTCTAATGCTTGATTTAGACAGAATTGTGTTCTGAGAAAAGCTTGTAGAGAACAGTGCAGCTCATGATCCGAGCAGAAACGTCCACCTGGTGCTGCATATGGAGCATTTGCATTAAGGAAATACTAATTTTCCAGTGCATGATCACCACACATAGTCCTGTTCTGTATTGAAATACTGACTTTGTATAGTTGCAATCATCTACTGTTAACTCTGACAGACGTATTTAAACCTTATAGACCAATCTTAAACATAATAAATCACATGTTCAGATTTTTCCTGGTTCTGTCTGGTCTTTGTTTAATTTGTGAATCTGGAGTTTTGCTTCATGTGTGTGCATGCTCATGAGGACCACATTTCTTGCACTGAGTCCTCTTGCCATCTGCTTCCTTGATAATTAACCATACAATGATACAGGCATATACAGATGGGGATTTAGAAGGGAGAGGAAAAAATGAGCTAGAACAAGGCAAAACTTAATTGTTTCCTAAGCACCAACTGTTGCAGGCCTGTCTCTGCAACTTCGTATGCCTTGTGTTTAGACACTGGAAAGCAGGAAGCATAATGAAGGCTTTTATGGCTAGGGAAAGAATAAGCTGGGAGTAGGGTAGAGATGAACAGGAATCCAGTTCTTTATCCATTCTGTGTTTGGGGATGAGGTGATGGGTATCATATGCCAGCACATATGCTGGCCAGTGGGGATAAAACAACGAACAAAACACCTACATGGTTCCTGAACTCATAAAACTACTTTTAAGTTAGAGAAGGATGTTCTTTAAAAGTACTGAAGTTTAGTGACATATATGTAAGGAGAGTGTCAAGGATGGGGAGAAGAAATGGCCCTGTGGATAACATTCTAGCTTAGATTTGGGGAATGAGAAGAGCTGGCCTCGAAGACAGACACAAGAAAGAAATGCAGATGGTAGGAAGTCTCAGATGTGTGACGATCTGAAGAATGTGTCCCGGAACACAGTGGCATCTAGGTAGGCAGGGACCAAGTCAGGTTTCAAAGGAGTTCTGGAGGGCCTTCTTGATCCCACTCACAGTGCATTGGGGATTAACTGAGAAGGCTCAAGCAGGGGTATAAGATCAGACTTGAGATTTCTATATAACTATCTGAGTAGGTAAAAATTGCATCATGTGTTCTGGATAGAAACTCACACAGGAATAAACCCAATTAAAGGAGTCCACTTAGGAGAGTCATGTTTATCTCCCTAGAGCATCACTGCAGGGAAGGAGGGTTAATTCACTGTGCCTTTCAAAGCACTTGTGAGTTGCTTATGAAGACAGTTCCGTATCACCTGAGATTGAACTCTTCCCCAGATGGGTTAAACCCGAGGCTCCTGGAGAAAGCAGGGTAAATTTGCTTGAATCCCGATGCTCTATTTTTATCTTTGGATCAAAGCTTTCTTTCTCATAAACAAACTCAGCTCCTGTATATTTCCAGTACGTGGCTTTGCAGATAAATACATGCCATTAATTGTGGGGTTATTTATGAAAGTCTCTGAATGGACAGGGTCACTATTAAAATTGAGGTCTAGAAGACTATTTTAAGTTAGGATTTTTAAAATATATATATAAATATCGAGACCTTAGTTCATTCACGCTCTCACTGAACATGTTGCAAGCCACTCACTAGCATGGTGGTCCCGCCCCTGCGCATGGGCTCAGAAACCGCCTCACTAAAATGATCTCACTGAAAATGGGGTAAACCAGGAAAAGAACCACATGCTTTCCCAAGGGAGAAAGCACTCTGAATTGTTTATAAGAGGGTTGACTTTTTTAAAAACTCTCTGAACAAAAGGCATGCTGGGTGCCAACTTGGTTTGCGTAACTGCCCAAGAGCCACAGCCCCCATCCATCTTCCTGTACCATTGTTCCTTGCGGTGGTCGGGAAGAGGGTGGCTGTGGGAGACCCAGATGACTTCTTCTGTTTACACTTCTCTCACTGGAGCTCCCTTGTTCTCTTTCCCTGCTGAATTAGGACAGGGCCGCCCTGTGGGTGGGAAGGAGTGATGGCAATGGACGATGTCCTGTGGCTTCGAAGCCAAGGATTGTTTGCGACAGCGACAAACACAATTCAGATGTTCAAGTTTATAAACTGGGCTAGAGAGCTCTGCTGGAGGTCTAACCTAGGGTGGTAGTGGTTCCTGTTTGGGCTGTGTTTCTAGGAAGCCCATGTCCTTGACCTTTCTTGGCAACTAGTGCTGGCTGGGAAATGTGGAAAAATTGAGTTCGTTTTTTTTTTTCTCTCTCTCTTTCTCCGTTCGCTTTGTCTTTACCCTCCTTTCTTCTATTTCTCCATCACCTCTTCTTCCTCTTCCTTTTAATTCTTTCCTCCTCTTCTCCTCATCCTTCTTCATTGCTCTTTAGTTCCAACTCTACTGAGGTAAAACTAACACATACAAAACTGCACATATGTAAAGAATATACATTCTGATAAACTTTGACATATGTGTCCATCAGTGATACAATTCTTGACTCCAAGTTAGTGAATATATCCATCAAACTATGCTTTATTATTATTATTATTATTATTAATATTATTTGTGCATGTGACCCAAGCTGAAGTCATCTGAGAAGAGGAAACTTGAGTTGAGCGATGGCCTCCAGCAGATTGGTCTGTGTGGACAAGCCTCGGGCATTTTCTTCATGATTGATGTGGATGGGCCCAGCCTGCTATGCGTGGTGATACTCCTGGGAAAATGGCCCTGGGATGTATTAAAAAACAAACAAACAAAAAACTAGTAAGAATTCTTCTGTGGTTTCTTCTTCAGTTCCTGCCTCAAGGTTCCTGCTTTGACTTCCCTCAAGGATGGGCTGTACCATGGAAGCTGAAATAAGCCCTTTGCTCTCCAAGTTGGTTTTGGCTAGTGTTTTATCACAGAGCTAGTGAACGACCCAGAACAATATCCAGGCATTTCCTTGTGTGTCAAGTGACCTGTACATTCTCAGACTGTATCACCTCCAAACTCTGACCATAAAAGAGTTGGCACTCTAGTGTTTTCTGCCAACAGAATACTTAAATAGTCAATGTTTGCTGCCTGGCTTCTTTCAATACAGTTACTCTAAAACTCATTTGTTGTACAAGCAATAGTCCATTCTTTTTTAATTGTGTAGCATTGTATTCTGTAGATGCAACTCACTGGCTTTTTCATCTGCTGGTGGATACTTGGATTATTTTCAGGTCTCAGTAATTGCAAAATGGCTGCATTGTTAAGAACATGTGTGTATAACTTTTTGCATATGGGATTTGTTTTCATTTCTCTTTAGTAAAAACGTAGGTGTGGAGTGGCTTGATCGTATGGTAAATGGATACAATTGAATGTTTTTTACATAAGTGTAAAATTCATTGTCAAAGCGGTTGAATTGGATATCCCCATGAGCCATGTTTGAGAGCCTCGTGGTCTTATGTCTTTAGTTCTTGGTGTGTCTTGTTTAGTTTGGGAAGTTCGAATAGGTTAATAGTATTTCACTGACTTCTTTATAGATGGAGCCTTACCATGTATGTAGCCTAGCTAGCCCAGGACTTGCTATATATCTTGGCTGGTCTTGAACTTGCAATGATTCTCCTGTCTGTGTACCTTCCATGTGCTGGGATTATAGGTGCACACTAACAAAACACGGCCAGTCAGTTTTGCTTTTCCTCAGGACTAGCAGTGGTGAACATGATGTGATCATCCACCATCCAAATATTTCACTCAGGAAATTTCTGTTAAAGGAATTTGGTCATTTGAAAATTTGAGTTGCTTTTTAAGACCTGTAGGAAGCTTTTAACCTCAGTTTGCACTTAACCCTTGCGTATATTTTGCAATGATTATTTTCCAGTCTGAGAGTTGTCTTTTTACCTTCCATATTACATTATGAAGATTAAAGTTTTTAAACCATATGATGGAGTCCAATTTATTGTTTTGATTTTCATTAACTTCTAATTTGGATTAGTATATAAGCAATATTTGCCTAACCCAACTTGATCAAACATTTTCCTTGGTTTTATTCTAGAACTTTGAAGTTTTCACATTTTACTTTAGGTTTATGGTTCACTTCATGTTAGTTTTGTACATCGATGTCATATAAGACATGCACCCTAGCTCTTTTTTTTTGGTATGTGAATAGCTAGTTTTTCATCAGCATTTAGACATTGTTTGGCACTTTCTTACACTTATATAATGGTCTTTAGTATTTTTTTTTAACTTTTTATTTATTTACTTATTTATTTATTTGCCTTGGTGTTTGCCTGGAACTGGAACTACAGACAGTTGTTAGCTGCCATGTGGGTGCTGGGAATCGAACCCGGGTCCTCTGGAAGAGCAGATGGTGCTCTTAACCGCTGAGCCATCTCTCCAGCCCCGGTCTTTAGTATTTTGCACACTCCTGTCTCTCCCTCTCTTACCTCCTCCCCTCCTCTAGAACACTTCTCAGCAAGTTTCCCCTTCCTCTTTCACATCTTTTCCTGTGTGGCTCACTGACTTTAGACTCCTTTGTCTGAGTGGGTGGGAGTCACTACTAACTTGAGCAAGAACATCTTACCAGTGGCCACACCACCGAGGAAAATGGTACCCTCTCCCATCAGCAGCATCACCTGCTAGTGGTCCCTCAGGTAGGAATGGGTCCTCATGGGCCTTTTCTCACTCATGATGAGATGCTAAAGGACTGGATCATACATGGGTTGTCGGGATCTGCGGAGAGTTTAGGAAGGAAGTAGCTATGTGTAGAAGACTTGTACACTACCAACTTCCTGGTTCTTAGATTCTTTCTCCTCACTGTGATATTCTCCAAACCTTGGAGGGGCACTGTAGTTGTCCAAAAGCAATTCACTTTGTTCATCTTCAATTTTCCACTTTGATCATAAACCAGTCATGTGTGTAGATGCTGGTTTTTTTCCTCACTCACTGTATTCCATTGAGCTATCTGTCTATTATTTATATAAACACATTATGTGAGTGACTATAATTTCATAATGATTTTAAACTGACGGATTCATAGCCCTCCTAACTTTCTTTTCTATAAATCCAGTCTATTGTCCGTGTGCTTTCATATAACTTTTAAAACCAGCTTTTCTTTCTTTCTTTGTTTCTTTCTTTGTTTCTTTGTTTCTTTCTTTCTTGGGAAAAGGCTCCAGGGATTTTTATTGACTTGATCCATTGAAGCATTTATAGTTAACATGTTAAATAACCTGCAGCATCCTGACCTATGAACAAGATGTATTTCTCCACTTGTGGTTGGCCTTTCTCGGACTGGAAGGTCTTTATTTCACTTATGACTTTTGAAGCTATTTTCAGTGGGTGAAGAATTCTAGGTTGACAATTCTTTCTTTCAGTGCTCTATACACGGACGCATCGTCCTCCGGCACGTGTCATTCTTGTTTATGTCCTCATTCTTCAGCTGCTTCTAAATGTTTCATCAGCTTTAAGCAACTTGATTTGGATGGACTTTTATTTCATTTTTCCTTCTTGTGCTTAGGATACTTGAGTTCACAGTTTTCACCAATTTTAGAAAATAAAAAGCTACTATTCTTTCAAATGTCTTGGGTTATTTCACAGTCTTAAATTGTGCATGTATGTGGCTTGTTGAACATGTGTTCATTCATTTTCCAGCTTTTTTGTCAGTTTCTTCTCAGATAGCTGTTTTTACTGTGTCTTCAAGCTCTGCCCCCTTTCAGGCTTTAAAGTTAACGTTTACATTAAAAAGGCTGCTTATTCCATTTAGTATTTTTGATCTCAGTATTTGTAAAGCTTTTTGCATGTATCTCTGTATATGTGTGGGCAATTTCACGTGTGTGTGGGCATGTGTGCAAGTATGTGCAGGTACAGTAGCGGCCGGAGGTTGATGCTGGGTGTCTTCCTCCAGAGTTCTGTACCTTACATATTGTAGCTGAGTTTCTCAGCCAGTCCTGGATCTTGTCATTCACGGCTGGTCTGGCTAACCAGCTTACCCTGGTGATCCCAGTCTCTATCTCCACTGCACTAGACTAAGTGTAGTTGGGCTGCCACGACCAACCAGCCTCTTTATGGGCTCAGTTGATCTAAACTTCGGCCCTCATTCTTGTGGAGAAGAATTTCAACCCACTAAGCCATTTCCTCAGGGTTTGTAACTTATCAAAATTCAGTCCTGGCTTGGTAAAGTGGCTTAAAGGGGGAAGGTGCTTGCCTTTCTTGTCTATCACCCTGAATTCTATATGCGGGACCCTTGTAAAGGGAGGAGAAGAGGACAGACTCTAAACTTGGACTATAATTCTACATATCTACACTTGCTCATGCACACACATGCACATACACAATGAATGCATAAAAATCATTCTAAATCATGTGCATGACTTTTTTATTTTAGCAGGTTTTGTGTCTCATGAGTTCCTCAGTACAGAGAATATAATGATAGATGTAGTTCATTATTACGGCTATTCTTTGACATAATTTGGTGTTTTAATATCTGTTTATGAATGCTTTTTCTCCATGATGTTTCTGGGCAAAATTCAATTTATTGATTTTTTTTGGTCTTTATTATAGATTTACTTCATTTTCTGCTTATTTGGTCATCTTAAAATTAAACTTCATATGTGCAAATTTTACCTTTTGGGGTGCTGGATTTTTGAAGCACTTCTTTAAAAAAGTTCAAGCTATTATTCAGTGATACATTTATATTTGGGGGAGAGAAAGAAAGCTTCTTGAAAAAGATTTGTTACTCAGCACAAAGTTTAATGACAATATTTTTTTCCAGATCAAATTGAGAATGGGAGTTATTTTATCTCTACTACTGAGGAAAGACTATTTGGGTATCAGTGATTAGGGTATCCTATGGAATTTTGCACTGGGAACTGGTGAATTCTAGGCCTTGCTTCTATGCACTATCCCTGTTCATTCTAGGTTCATCTTGCCAAGCTCTAAGTGTTTTCTTACAAAGCCTCAGTGGAAAATATTCTCCTGACCATCCCAGAGGGCTCTCTGCCACATCCTGGACCTGCTTCTGCTTCTGTCACTCTGTGTCTAGAGGTGTTACACAGATTGAGACAGGGTTTTGTATTCTCATCTGATCTAGTGGGTCTTCCTGCTTAAAACCATCCAGTCAAGAAAAATCTTCACAGATCTGCCAAGCTGCTTGAGTTTTTAACAAGTCCAGACAAAGTCAACTAGACAACCAATGCTAACCATTACAATGATGGATACATATTTTTTCCCCTAAATCAAATTCATTTAATAATAAACTTAATCTAGTGCTTAGTAATGCTCAGATTTATCTATATATTGCAAATATAAAAATAGCTTTTAATTTCCAGGATCACACATTATGCTGGGTCATAAACATGTGTTAAAAAATACATTTAGTGAGAACAGAAAGAGCTACCATGTTTTCATGAGGAAGTTAAAGATGACCCTGAGATGATACAGTGAGTATATTGATATATTAATTATTAATTACAATTCTGAGTTTCATATTAAACTCATTTTAGAAATGAGAATCTGCTGTGGAATAGTCCTTTTGTACATTGTGAAGATTTGTCATTATGATTGGTTTAATAAAGAAGCTCACTGGCCAATAGATAAACAGGATAAAGTTAGGTAGAAAAGCCAAACTCAGAATGCTGGGAAGGAGAAGGGCAGAGTCAGGAGTCACCAGCCAGAAGCAGAGGGAGCAGGACATGAGTATGCCATGCTAATAAAAGCACCAACACATGGCAGAGCATAAATGTAAATAAGGGTTAACTTAAAATGTAAGAGCTAGTTAGCAATAAGCCTGAGCTATTGGCTGAGCATTTATAATTAATATACATTTCTATGTGGTAGTTTGGAAGCAGCTCCCTGGATGAGATATTTTTGCCAACAAGAAACACTGGAGGCTGGAGAGATTCCTTAGTGCTTAAGAGCACATACTGTTTTTACAGAGGAACCGAATTTGCTTCCCTGTACCCATGTCAGGTGTCTGGCTCACAACCACCTGCAACTCTAGGTTAAAGGGTCTGATGACCTTTTTTTTTTCAACCTCTGTGAGCACTTGCATTCACACACACACACACACACACACACACACACACACACACACACGAGAAAGAGAAGAGAAGAGAGAGAGGGAGAGGGCGAGAGGGAGAGAGAGAGAGAGAGAGAGAGAAGTTTGTGTTATTAGGACAAAATGGCTTGTCATGTAGATAAAGAAAAAGCTAGGGGGCTGGAGAGATGGCTCAGCGGTTAAGAGCACCGTCTGCTCTTCTAGAGGACCCGGGTTCGATTCCCAGCACCCACATGGCAGCTCACAACTGTCTGTAGTTCCAGTTCCAGGCAAACACTGAGGCAAATAAATAAATAAATAAATAAATAAATAAATAAATAAAAGTGTAAAAAGAAAAAAAAAGAAAGAAAAAGCTAGGCTGTCTTTCAGGGAGGAAGCTGTAGGTGAGGAAGCAAAAAAAAGTACATGATGAATTAGAAAATTTCCTTCCTGAATAAAAGTGAAGAACAGAGTGTAGTTATTGCTGACAAATGGTGGAATTCTGTGATTACTGCACATGCAGGGAACTGAATTTAGTTTCCTGCAGCATGCTTAGGCTGGGTTTGGAACTGGGTGGTTGGAGTCCAGATAGACTGGTTTGGCTGAATTCAAATAGCAAAAGAATGTGTGGAAAGAACTTAAGCTTTATTCTGTTTATACTGCATTGGTCCAAAGCATTTTAATGCTGGAGATTGACATGACCTAGACTGGAAAGCAGTGAGTTCAGCTGGCCAGGGGAAAAATCTTTCTGTTACTATATGAAGAATGAAGAAGGCCCAGCCTGTGTTACTGGCCTTGAGGATGGAAAGCTCAGAGGATAAAAGGTAAAAACAAAGAGAGTCAATGGCAGAAGGAATAAAGAAAGAGGTTATGGGAAGAGGCTAGAGAAGACACACTGGAAGGCAGTGAGGAGCTAATAAATCAGTTTAGAACGCTTAGCTCAGAGTGCAAGTGAATCACACTGGTGAAGATGATGAGGAGAGACAGGTGAAGAGGATGCCACCCATGGGGAAATTGTGTGCCTGACACACAGGTGTCAGTGAATGTGACAGACATGAGTGACATGGCTTTCGAAGTGCAGAGTATGAAAAAATCCAAGGTCGACAAGGAACAATTCAGTTCAGGACAGAAGCAAGAGGCAACCCTAGTAGGCTGTGGTAAAAAGCTGTAGCTACGTAGCCTGAAGACTTTCAGTCTAATCTTCTCATCTATGAAATTATGGTAATGCCTTCCAAAAAGTTATCCCTTTATTCATAGCACTGTTTGTTGGAGTTGGGGTGGTCTTGTTGAGGAAGTGTGCCAGTAGGGGTAGGCTTTGAGGAGGTTACAAAAGCCCAAGCCAGGCCCAGTGGCTCTCTCTCTTCCTTTGCCTGTGGGGCCCTTGGATGAAGAACTCTCAAGCTACTTCTTCAGCACCATGTCTGCTTGTGTGTCACTGTGCTTCCTTTCATGACGGCAATGAACTAAATCCCTGAAACTATAAGCAAGCCCCAATCAAATGCTTTCCTTTGCAAGAATTACCATAGAACACTAAGACAGAAGTTACCCCACTTCTGACACCAAAATCTGTATTAGTCAGGGTTCTCTAGAGTAAAAGAACTTATTGAATGAATCTCTCCTTCATATATATGGGATTTATTAGAATAACATAGGGGCTGTGGTCTAGCTGACACAACAATGGTTGGCTATAAATGGAAAGTCCAAAATTCTAGTAGTTGCTCAGTCTGGATGTCTCAGCTGGCCTTCAGCATATGCTGGCATCCTGAAGAAGCAAGCTGCAATGCCAGTGAAGGAATATACTTGCTATCAAGGCAAGAGCAAGCAAACAAAAGAGGAAAAGTTTCTTCTTCCATGTCTTAATATTACAGAAGAAGGTGTGGCCTAGATTAGAGGTAGGTTCTCCCTGCTAAAATGATCTGTCTTTCCACCTCAAAGGTATGGATAAGAAGTCCATCTTTCTACTTCAAAATTAAGCAAAAATACATCCCAGGTTTGCCCTCCATATTTGGGTCTTAGTTAATTCTAGATGGAGGCAAAAAGATAGCCAAGAATGGCCATCACAATAACCCTTGTTTTAAGAAAATAAAGTTCTATTTCTTTTGGTATAAAATACATACTGACCTTTAGAAGATGCTTAGCACTGTGCTCGTTGTGTATCAGGCATTCAGTGAATATTAACCACATGAAATAGAGCTAAGAAAAGAATAGGAAGGAACAGATTCAGAGATTGAGAGACAATCAGGAAACCATAGATACTCTAAAACCTAAGGTTAGAGACACTACTCTCCTGTGTTTGCATGTGCATGTGCATGTGTGCATGTGTGCATGTGTGTGTGTGTGTGTGTGTGTGTGTGTGTGTGTGTGTGTGTAGATAGGATGTAGGTGAGAGTTTATGGCAAACAGAGGACATCCCTGGATGTGGATGTTGGTCCGAACTTTTCACCTCATTTTAGACAGGATCTCTTATTGACTCTTGTGTATAGCCCATGGCCTTATGGAGAGTCATTCCCTTGTCTCTACTTCCTATATCACCATAAAAAACGCTGGGATTACAGAGGCATGCTACCATGCCTCACCATATGCAAGTTCTGGAATTCTGAACTGGGGTCATCAATCCATCTTTCTAATTCTGAAAAGATATGAAGTTAGAATATATTTCATGATACTGGAGCTGGAGATGTTAAATTCCAGATGTTAAATTAGATGGGGATTTGAAATATCTACTGGATTTTTTACAAAGGCATGGCATGAGTGGCCTGTTTGGAAGTTAATTCAACAGGTTGATCTGAAAACGGCCACAATGGGCTGCAATACAGAGAAAATAGAGACACCAAGGACCATGTGCAGAGACTGCACTGTGAAGAAACTTGGGCAGGAAATAGGTGAAGCACAAGTGAGTGTGAGAAGGAGATAAAGCCTGAGGATGGTTTTGTCTTGTTCAGCATGGGAAAAGCTTTACAGGCTATTAAGAGGAAAGGACATAATATCTAAGGAAATTGAACTGTAAACAAATTTGAAATGAAAAGTAATGGACAAATGAAGACTCAACTGTAGTAAGTTGCTTCTAATATATATGCATCATTAGTTAAAATTATTAAAGCACATATTATGACCATCAAACTGTCTAAAATATTTCCCTGTGAACTAGATACAGGTCATGAATTGGTTGGTTGAACCTATCTACTAAAAAACTTAAGTTGTATATCAATACTTTAAAAATGTCAACTAATTTCTAATTAAAATCCAGATTTTTGCCTTTCTTAAGATGCTAAAGATTGAAAATATTAATCATTGCTTGGTAGGCCTGCAATCAGTGTGTGCCTCAGCAGCTTCCCTTTACATCAGGCTTGGCAACTGTTTCCTCCAAAGAGCTGGATAGTAAATGCTTTGGGCTTTGCTGAAGTTTCTAGCTATTGTGTCCCTGCTGTTAAAATTGGGAAACCACCATAAACAATGCATAAATGGACTTTGCTGTGTTCCAGTAAACTTTATCTGGATGAACTTGACTTTCATTAATTGTTTTAAAGCCATGAAGTAGTGCTATTTCTGGCTATCATTAATAAAGCCAGATAATACATATATACATATATACATACATACATACATCCTTATTCATGACTGAGGAAATGGTGCCTCCATGATGAAAATTAGTTGGGATATTCCTTATAAAACTAAAAATAGTGCGGTTATATTACCTAGCTCTTTCACTCCTGGGTGGATACTCAAGGGATTTTTGTGCATAAATAATATGACATAAATATATATGAACATATAGATGTCAGCATTTGCGTATATATGTATATAAGATATTAAATGAGAAGACAGACTATGAAAGGGAAGGAAGGGTCTAAACACAGTAGGGGGTGCAAGAAGGGTTAGAAAAAAATACCCTATGTTTCCTTGCATATGCACAATCTATATTTAAATATACATATTTATGTAAATATATACATAAATGTGTGTAGCTGTGAGTGTGTCTGTGTGTCTGTCTGTCTCTCTCTGTGTATGACATGGTGAGGAAGAGGGAGAGAACCAATGAGCGAGGATAAGGATGTGTAGAAGGACTAATGGATGGGAAGGATAAGAACAAAGCACAGTGTATTGGCTGTAAAGATGCTGTGATGAAACCTATGTTTTGCATAAAAGAATCTTAGAGAGAGAGAGAGAGAGAGAGAGAGAGAGAGAGAGAGAGAGAGAGAGAGAGAGAGAGAGATCCCAGGATTTGTTTGAAAGGAAAGGGAAAAAAAGCAAGTAAGTTCAAGGTCTTTCTGAGCTAGAGGACAAGCTCAAGGTCAGCCTGGACAGCACAGTGAGACCCTGCCCTACACAAAAATAGAAAGAGGCTGAGGATCTTGCTGAGGGGTGGAGTGTGGGCCGAGAGTGCCATCTCCAGTACCACAAACCGATTAAACCACATACAAAACGACCTTTGCCAGTGTTCTCATGAAATCCATTCAGACTCCAGGGTTTCCCTGATCCATGACTCTCCTATACAGGGTGGTCCTCTGGCCCAGCCTCCTTTTCTGTTAGTTCTCTTGATTTCTCATTCTCTTCATCTTACCCAAAGCCTGCCAGCAACGCTCCACGTCACTCAGGCAGGCACTAGATGCTGAAGAGTCAACCACCTGGGTGTTTGTGTCCATCTTTTTAGGAAACTCACTGTCTTTGTCCAGGCCCTCAGGAATGTATCCACAGAGAAGAATTGTAAGACCCATAGGTAAATGCAACAGTTTCATTCCAATAAAACAAGACTGTTTACCAGCAGGCCATAAAGTGTTACTGTAGGGAGCTGTGTTGTAACATGCCCTAAAGGTGGGACTGGTTTCCGCCTTCCACCTTCCTGATGGGATGGTGAGTGCTCTCGGGAGTAAACAACTTCTCATTGGCTGTAGGCAAGGATGGTGGCTTGCTTCCGGCGCCTCGGGACCTATGGGGAATGTCCACGTGGCTTACTGGGATTGGAGGCCCAGAGGGTATTTAGCCACGAGCGGGGGGACCCCTCCACACGCGGGGGACCCCCCACCCCCACCCCCGGGGTCCTTTGTCATATGTCTGAGAGTGAGAGACAAGAAAATAATTAAAGGCCCGAATAAACTGCAAAGAGAAAGATCCAGTGTTATGTGTTCCTTGCTGGCGAGGTGGTACGCAACATGTTACTATTCCTTAGGATTTTCAATTGTTTAAAAAAAAGAACATTTCTTCATAATTTGCACAGACAGAAACAGCTGGTCTACTGGATTTAAACTGGGCCCTTGCGGGTCCTTGGTCCTGTTCAATGCACTAGGTTTTCCTAACTCTTTAAAAAGTTTTATGAGGTTTTGTTGTTGTTATTGTCTTTGGTTTATCTGGAGTCTTGGCTATTGTCATCTAGAAAAGATGAATTTAAATAATTCTGAGTCAAGTTTCGTTCTCTAAGTAGAGGATGAGTTGCTGTTTTTCATTGTGTTTGAAATTATATTTATTTGGTGTGCATTTTCGCTACTTTATTAACTTTGTCTATAAGCATTTCATTTGGATTCTCATGGTGAGTGATCAAGCATCTCAGATTGTCCTGGAATGGGAGATTTTCAACATCCAAAGGTATAAAAATAGGGTCAGGTATGGTTCTACTTCTGCTAGTGTACTTGGATGTACTTGGGAGGCAGAAGCAGGCAGATCTTTAAGAGTTTGAGGCCAGCGTAGTCTACATAGAGAGTTCCAATCCAGCCAAAGCTACACAGTAAGAGCTATTTTAAATAACAACAACAATGTGTAGAACTGCTGAACAAGCCAAGATGAACTGTTGTTCTGTCCTGATTCACATTTTTATTAGTGCTTTGCCAGAAAGATAAATTATCCTTTTAATTGTTTAATTTGAAAAATAGTTCAGAGAAGTTTGTGGTGGCCATAGTGCATCGGTGAGCATTTGCTGAGCTTTCTTCAGCTGTAACTGAGTCTAATCTGGCTTGAGGAGCTTTAGATTTTATCTTTATGTTTCATGTATTTTAGAGAAAAGAGAAATTTTATTACTGTATGAGTTTTTCTTTTAGCTATCCTGAATGTTTTGCTTTTTTTATATAAAGTTTGATATTGATTTTCAAAAAACCAATAAAAAAGAAAAAGAAAAATAGTTCAGTTTTTTGCAAAATTTCAAATAAACTTCATTACAAAAAAATATTTGCAAATAAACGTCACACACTGAAATTAACAAGATCCAAAGTTAATGCATCTCCATGAACTTCTTGACAGGATAGACATTCTGAAGCTGAGGGGCTTTGAGTTAGATTTTTAAACTTTTATTAACAATTTTTTTCAATGCACCTTTTTATCCCCATATGACATATTACTGTAGTAATAACTACTGCCAGTACACTTCAATATATTTATGTCCTTTATCTCTGAGGTGGTGAATTTCATTTTTCTACCTTTCTTCACAGAACAACGCATAATGTCTGTGGGCTAGCTACTTTTCTTATCATTGTTCAGATGCCAGAAAAGACTCAACTCAAGGAAAAAGGGAACTGTTTTTGGCTTTGAGTAATGGGAAGATATACTTGTTACGATGGGAAAGGCATAGAGAAGGAAATTGGGAGACTGGTTGTTCACATCTCAGTAGACCGGAAAGCAGAGAGGTGATGGGGAACTGCGGTTGACTATAATCCATAATGCACCTCCTGACCCCCTGACCTAATTCCTTCAGTTAGGCTTCATCTTGCAAAGGTTCCACAACCTCCCCAAATAGTTCCACCAGCTGAAGACCCAGGGTTCCAACACGTGGGAGAAATTTCACATTCAAATTAGCAAAACCCTGATTTGGCTTTTATTGATTGACTGTAGATGAGTGATTAATTTTATTACCTTCTAAAATGGCTTATATCATCCTAGATAAAAACACATAGGCAGAAATGAAGATTAAATGATAATTCAGAGGCCTCTATATAGCTCATGACTTCTGGTTTCTCAAAATAATAACTTTCTTCTGTCTTCCAACATCACTCTGGGTCTCAGAACTCTCTTCCTAGAGACCTGTTTATTGTCTCAAACTCTAAAGTTATTCATTTTTATCAGATGGGTCCAGTCTCTGCTTTTTCCTAACGAGCTTGCATCTATAACATAACAAGACCTTGGACATGTCATTCCTCCCAAGTTTTTTCAGTTCCAAGGAAAAATATGAGTGCCTTTGTCCTAAATGAGGCTTTGAGGGGAGACCTGGCTCACTTCTTTTTGGAAAACTGGGTAACCATGCCAATGAGCTGAGCTATATGAGAAAGACCATAGCCCCAGCGGCTTTGGGGATTATGTTTGTAGGGTCCACACTTTCAAGGTGGGGAGCAAGTGTGGTTTGATTACGGTATAATTTCCCCCCCTCTGGGATCATTTCAAGTGTGTTCCACAAATGCCAGGGAACCAATGACTCATCAAAGAGTGGAGTGTTGCTTTTGGAAAAGGGAGAGGAAGTCACTGCTGTGGAGCTCAGTGATAGATTTGCACTAAGGTAAGATCGCCTCTCAGCAGAGGGTCTGAAACATTGGCAGCAATCCCCTGCTCTATTCCAAGCCTGGGCGAGATGCCATCTGCCCTGGACTGTGAAGCCTCAATTCCCTTAGGACACAGAGAAGACAACCCTTGCCTCTGTCCTACAACTCTGGGAAAAGTGAGGCTGAAAGAGGACTTGGTTCTTAGTTACTCTGGGCAAATAAATCCAAGCTATGGAAGGAGCCGTGGCAATGGAGAGTCTCCACTCTCCTTATCTCTGTATCCCTAAGTGGCTTCGGGGAGGGAAAGTATAATTACTGAGTAAGAAGCAAGACTGATGAAAAGCAAAACACCAGGACAGGACTACTTGGCAAAGAACAGAGTTCTTTATGTAGCACTTACATCATATGAAGTCATGTTTCAGGTGACATATGTGGCTAACAAACACAGCTCTTATGTTTAGGTAGAGACAGTACATCAATCTTTGCATGTATACTGCGACCATTTTCTTTGTTCATTCTTTATGGGAATCTGAGACAAAGACTTGTAACTTTCTGACCACTCCTTTTTTAAAAATTTATTAAATTTTATAAGAACTTACAGCAGGAGGAGGAAGAGAAGGAGGAGGAGAAGGAGGGAAAGGAGGAGAAGGAGGAGGAGGAGGAAGAGGAGTAGGAGGAGGAGGAGGAGGAGGAGGAGGAGGAGGAGGAGAAGGTCACACACTTAAGTGAATCAGACCTGAACCATGAACTTCTGTCATTACAATAGCCGTTCTGAAGTTGTGGAGCATCATATTTGAACTTACATATCCACTATCAAACTTTCTTCTATGCATTTATAAGCTACCAAAAACTGAAAAAAGTTTAGTTTTATATCCTCTTATTGTTTTTGCAGAAGATCCTGGCTTAGTTTCCAACACCTACATGCTAGTCCATAGCCAGAGGATTCTTCATTGCCTTTCTATCTCTATCTATCTATCTATCTATCTATCTATCTATCTATCTGTCTGTCTGTCTGTCTGTCTGTCTGTCTGTCTGTCTGTCTGTCTGTCTGTCTGTCCGTCCGTCCGTCCATCCATCCATTTATCCATTCATCCATCCATCCATCCCATCACCTGGCAATTGGACTTTCTTGCTATCCTTTCTACACATTATGGTCTACCAATATACACATTTGTTTGTTTCTACATTGCCCCAAAAGTCTACATTTTTCAATTCTGTATATTTTTCCTAGGATATGTGTAGACACTAGATGTGGTCTGTGACAACAAAGGAGTGTGAATGAAATTCTGTGTTGGTAGAGCCTAATCCATCCTTTCTTGGTGAAGCCTTGCAATGTGAGAGAGGCAAGAACTTGGTTCTAGTCTGGGGCAGCCACTGTAGGAAGTTTCCTGTAGAACCTGACTTGAACCTGCTAATTTGGTCCTTAGCTTTTGGTCTTAACTGCAACCTGAGGGTGTGAGAAAAAGGACAACGTGGTATCCTGTCACACAAATGTATAAAGAGAGAAGTGTAGAGGAATGTCTCAGGCCTGCTCTTCCTTCTCTGTAGTTTTCTTATTTGCATAATTTGGGGGATTGATGCAACAAGAACGTAGCCTTGTTCTGTCCTTTCTCTAGATCTGTATTTGAAGTCTATGGTTATGCTAGAGAGAGAGTCATAAATAGGGTATAGTAGCATCACAATAAGTTCATGGCCACATATTCTATTTTTTCCATCAGCTGTCCCTGCCATTCTCCATAATAGCCACCCTCACCTAGTGTCAATCAAGAGCCGGTCATTGTTCGTGTCTCCTTTACTCTGGGTTCCTCACTATTCTCTGATTTCAGGGGCAACTGATGCTTCAGACAGTGATTTCCTAAGACTCAAACTAGCAGATCTGCACCTGTTGATGACATTATTTAATGCTTCTCCCCCTTCAGTTAATGCCGCCATGCTGTGCTATTCGTTCCTTCTTTTGGTGATATCTTTTTTACTTTATTATTTTTAAAAATGGATTATTTATTTTTATTTTATGTATATAAATGTTTTTCTTGCATTTATATTAAGTGTACTGAGTGCATACCTGGTGTTCACAGAGGTCAGGAAAAGGGCAATGAATCACCTGTAACTGAATGGCTAGGAACAGATTCTAGGTCCTCCTGCTAAATCAGTGTGTTCTCTTAACTGCCAAGCCATCTATCCAATACCATCATGTTATTTTTTTTTGACTTTTTATTTTATTTTTTTCTTTATTTATTTTGTATTTATCAAGAAAAACAGTAAAATAAATTTAAAATGCTGATAAGTTAACAATAACTATAAAGAAAATAAAAATCATAAGCATATCATGTTCTTTCTTATTGGTGTATACTTATTATATATAACACTTTACAGAGACTTTTTATATAAATATTTACCACACTTGGGCATATCTTTTTCCACTCTCCTTTGTTCTCCTCCCCTAGCTTGGTCCCTATATGGGATATTACATTATCAGTTGATAATACTTGAGTCTTTACATAGATCTTAAGTATCCTGAGCTTTCTTCAATTTGGAAGAAATCTTTTAAAATTATATCTTTTTGCTCTTAGCATTTTTCCTCCCTGATTTTTTCCTTTTTTCTTTTATCATTAATTTTTATATAGTCCAGATTGGCCTTGAACATTTTAATTTAATATATGTTGATCTTATATGTAAGAGTGTTTTAGCTGCATTTATATTAATTACATTGAGTGCTGATGGTCACAGAGGCTACTATCCTGGAAGATAAGCACCCCTGGCACTGGGTGGCTAGTAATATATATGAGAAAGGGAGAGAGAGAGGATGCGGGAGAGAGAGTGTGTGTGTATGTGAATGTGGTACCAAAACTGCATAGACTATTTAGGATCATGGGGAATTTGGTAGGAACTTTAAGAAGACATATTGGAGCAGCTCTAGTATTTCATGAGAAAAATATTGTCTGACACATGCTATACATAACTTCAGTAGGATCAGAAAATATATCAAATATGCATAAGAATAAAATACAGAAATCTCATTTGAGGTGTTAGAGAGATGGTTCAGTGGCTAAAGACACTCAAAGCTCTTACAGAGAACTTGGGGACAGTTCCCAGCACTCATCTGGCAGCTCAAAGCCATCTGCAGCTACATTTTCAAGGTATCCAATGCCTTCTTGTGGTTTCTGCAGGCACTAGGCATACATATGGTCAACATGTATATATGCAAGCAAAACACTAATGCACATAAAATAAAAACAAATAAATTTTAAAATAAATATATTTGAAACGACATAGTAAAAAGTGAGAAAAACTACACAGGCAATATTCATACTGAAGAAAAGAGATTTGAAGAAGAGAAACACTAAGGAGGTAGAAACAGATATGTTTGGTGACCAAGGAAGAACTGAATTGGAGGATCATTTATTTAATAAGTATTTTAATAGTTATTTTGAACTAGACATTAGGGAGATTGTTGGAATAGGAAGGTGAAAAGACTAGACTATCAATTTTAAATAATAATTTTAACATGTGATAAGATAAGTATTCAAATGGAGGTATGTTCCAAGGGAAAACACAATATAAAGTAGACACCTTTTAGCTTTCCATGGTAGCTGTGGATAAGCATCACAGAGGAACTGTGTGGCTCTAGACAGGAACAGAGAGGACAAAGCACAGTATTTAACACTGAACTCACCTTTGCATTTCCAGGACCCAGAGAACAGAAGGATGTTAAAAGAACTGAAGCCTAGTATAAGGTGACCACAAATGAATGAAAAAAAAAAATGACATGGTGACATCATGAGGAAGAGAAAGGAAATCATGTCAACACATAATTATCTCTTAACTTAAAGACATTATGCTATCTTCTGCATTGTGCATAGTGTCCTGCTAGCCCAAAAGAAACCTTTCTTTCTTTCTTTCTTTCTTTCATTTTTCTTCCTTTTTCTATCTTTCTTCTTCTTTGCTTTTGAATTCTACTATCTGACAAGAGCTTATACTTTAAGAGAATTTGACTCAACAGAGAGTTACAAATTTATATCCAGCTGCATTCAGAAACTTTAAAGGATAGAAAATGTGACTTCTTTATTCATAATAATAGAAAAGAAACTTTAAAGGTATGATTATATTTTGGTCTCGGGGACAGGGAGCTGATTGAAAAACGTTGGGCAGTTTGATATTTTCTGGAATCTTTTTGCTCATCTTTAATTGACAAGATATTTACTTTTCAGCCTGGTTCTCAGGCCAAACCAATTATGCTTCCCAGCGACACAGCCTCTCATTTCACCTTGGCAGACAGGTTTCACTAGAAATCATCCACAGTGGGGGTAATGCTAACATAATATTACTTCTAAACTAGGCACAGTTTGATGAAGGATTTGGATGTACTTGGTGGGTTGCTGTTCCAATTTCAGATACTTTGCTGGCATTCCCTGGGAGTCAGCCAAGAGCAAGGGATGACAGCTAAATGGACTTTTCATACTCTGGATGTGGCAGTGAAGTTTTAGCCTTGTGATTCTCTTTAAAAAAAACCTTTGGGGCATTGGTGATGGAGAGAGGTCCTGAACTCCACAGAGAAATGTTATTTTAAATGAGTTCTTGCCAAGCCCAAATTCACCAGTTAAAATTTTAAGATGAATTACATCATCTCTCACATTTATACATTGCTTAATCCAATTTGCATTGCAACAGTCCATGCAGTATTCTATTAGACTTCATAGTAACCTTAGGCTATCTACATAGCTTTGCTTTGCTTTATCCCCTTTATGGATTTTACAGATGAGGACAGAGTTGAAAGAAAGTAACTTGTTTGTCCGTAATTGGACAGATAATTAAATGTTTTATGAGGTCTGGGAATCAAGTTGGTCCACCCATTCCCAGTTTAGTGCTTGAACTTAATTGTGAGGTCTTACTGGTAAAACTTTTAAATATACTTTTTGAATGAATGACATTTTAGTCTTTGCAATAGACAATGTTTGCACCGAAGATTTAGGCTGTTCAGCATAATGAATACAGAAAAGGTACAAACCCAATGGTACAATGTCCAGCTCTTCAAGAGTTGACCATAGGAACATTTTTCTGCCATCATGATTGTGGCTTTATGAACCCATCAACTCCAGTCTTAGACATCTAATAACATATGAATGAATCTTTCCTAGGATGTAGGTAAAGAGACATCATCATAGAGGATTCTCCTGTAGTAGATGATAATTAACACAGAGACCCATAACTGGACAATGTACAGACTTACAGACCTTGGAACACTCAGTCCTAAGTGAGATGACTTCATCAAACTCCTCTCCTCAAGGCTCAGGAAACTTTGTAGAAGACGACAGAGTAGAAAGATTTTAAGAGTCGAAGGAGCTAGATGGCACCAAGGAAACAGAATCTTCCAGAGAGAACAGGACTGATACAAATATGAACTCACAGGAACTGTGGCAGCATGTACAGGGTCTGTACAGGTTCAAGCAGACAGGGTGGCAGCACTGAGAGCGGGAAGTGAACAACAATCCCCCACCTCTAACCAACCAAGAAACCACCTCTAAGTGACAACCACTTGCAAAGGAAAACTTAGTTTTTTCCAGTGGAAAGTCAGTGGGTATATAAGCCACACTTAGAGCAAGCCCCATGCTGAGAATTAGCAGGTCAACACAAAATAAATTCAGTGGTGTTTTTGGATTTGTTTTGTTTCATATTGTTTTGTTTAGGCATTTTTGTCTTTTGATTGTATATTATGGGGATTTTTTTGGTCTGTGTAGTTGTGTGTGTGTATGTGTCCGTATGTCTGTCTGTCTGTCTCTCTGTGTATGTGTGTTTCTCTTGTCTTTTGTTGTTGTTTTATTTTGGCTTATTTGTCTTTTTTACTTCCTCTTTCTTTTTTAGAGAGAGAAAGAAAGAAGGCGTAGAATTGGATGTATGTAGGAAGTACCCAGGAGAAATTGAGGGAAGGAAATACCATGATCAGAATATATTGTATAAAAAATATTTTAAAAATATATTTAAAATGCAGAATAAAATACATATTTTGGGGTTAGATGCTTTCTTTAACTGAGATGATGTGTCCTACATGTCTAATGACAGATCAAAGGTTCCATCTTCTGTGTTCATGATGCTCAAATTGATTGCGTGCCAAATTGCTTTGATAGAATGGCAAGGGCAGCTTCCTGGAATTTCCACAGTAATCCTTCAAGGTAGAGTGCTAATTTCTTCACTGTTTTCTGAGCTTCAGGGTGCTTCATGGGTAATCCTTTGTACTTCATCTCTTTAATTTATTATCAAGAAAATACACTATTCTCAAGCATCCTTAATGATCATTGAATCTGGAAGAGTGTGAATTCCATACACAGTTGGGACCTATCCCTTTCCATCACAGAGCAGGCCTTTGAGCTCGCCTTCTGTCCATACTCTGCGCCGCGCCCAATCCCGTCCAGCAGGAAAAGACACGGCACCAGGATTCTTCTGTGGTAATTGACCAGGTCCTTTATTGTTACAGATACTTTTTGCAGCAGTAGCCCCTTGCAGTAGTTCTTCCTCCTCTCCCAACCTGTGCAGCCAGTTTTAAGCTCAAGTCCTTCGCTCAGCTAATGCCGCGTGGGCCTTCACCATAGGGCCACGCACACGGAAGCAAGCTAGTCAATTCAGCACATCCCATGGATGGAGTTAATTATTACTAGAAGCATTCGCCATCAGGAAGGCGGGGAACAGGAGCCAGCGCCATCTTTAAGGTGCGGCAGCTCCCAACAGCTCCCCCTTTTTGTTTTAATAAGACACAGGT